>MU224722.1:41343-54002 GCA_018584345.1 Thuja plicata | reverse complement strand
GGTTTTGATATAATAAGGTTTTGAGTCAAATTCCAATTTCCCAAGATGCAAAACCGGGATTTCAAAACCTGATTTTGTGATAATAAGGTTTTGAGTCAAATTCCAATTCCCCAAACAAACGGGGCCTGACCATTTGGCCCGTTTGGGTACTGGAATACCATACCCTGGATATGGTCAATTCAGGAAGATGCTGCATATTTAGGAAAATGCTTATCCTCAAAATGAAATCCGGAATATGAACTGACCCGTTTGGTTCACCCAGAAGATGAATAAGGAATTTTAATTTTTAATTTTTTAATTTCTTTGAATATGGTGTGTATGTATATACACATACAAGTGTGTATCCATGTATACACATATACACACGTGTATATATATAAACACATACACGTGTGTATACACATATACACACATATACACATACAAGTGTGTATCCATGTATACACATATACACACAAGTGTATATATATACACATACACGCATTTGTGTATATACACACCATACATGTGTGTATATATAGACATATACACACATGTGTATATACCCACATATACACACACCATAAATGTGTATATATACACACATACACACATGTGTATATACATTCTTATAGCAATATAATATACATCTTATAGTCACGGATCCCACAAAATATTAAATTTGCTTTTGTAAAAATTAGAATTGAAATTTGAAATTCTAATTCCACCTATTTAGGTGGAAGATGATATTCCCATTTTGGGGGCAAAATGAAAATTTCAGAATTCCAATTCCATTTTTTTAAAATTTGACATTATCCGAAATTAAATAATACCAATTCCTATCATATTCCAGAAAACAAACGGACGCCGATCTTAATTGGTCTGTGCTCTGTTTAAACACATCTGCAGCGTTTATTTTTGATAGGCCGAATTGACGAGCGACACATAGAAGAAACTTGTACTGAAATGGCGGATTTCTGTGCAGATATGTGCAACTTACTTAGGATTCACGACGAAATTAAAGACAAAAGGCGGCCGGTTGCTATTTTCCAAGAATAATTATGTACCTGTACAGAAACGAGCATGAATGACGCGGACAAGTGCAAGGTAGGGCTTGCAAAATTCATTTCGGAAAGAATGGAGGCAATCATTTGAAACGAGCCCGCTGTTGTAGGTAGTCGTGTGTCTCTGTGGTTGCAGATTGATCCAAAGATTTGTTTACCCAACTCAGAGTTAATGGGCAGGGTTCTTCTTGAGAAGTATACGATTTGATTGCTCTCACCTGCATTTTTTTTTCTCATTTCTGAAACCCACAGCTTTTTTTGAAACAGCGGCTGTGGCACCAATCTTGTCTGATTCTATTGCAAGAATCGTTCCTATGCAAGAACAAATGAAATTTCATCGCAATATATCGTGTAAATCCACGCTGGCTTTGAGAAATTGTGAAACTGTGGACTTTTCCGTGTCTAAGCAAAGACACCAGAAGCGTGGGATTTGTATAGGGGTAAGGGCGTCATTTGAGGTGGGGTGAGGGCAGCTGGTGCTATCCGGTGGATTGACAGGTCCTGCGGCTGAGAAAATCAAATTCTTTAAGTTTTTTTTTCCCAAGCATAAATACCATTCCAGTGTTGCTTTACTTTATGCGGCGTGAAACAATATTTCAGGCTGTTTTTGGACTTGCTTCTCTTCTCACATTGAATAGCCCATGGCTTTTCATTTTTGGCAGTGTAAACGCTACTCCAGTACCACGTTACTTTATCCGGCCTCGCACAATATTCCAGGCTGCTTTTGGACTTGACTCTCACACCTATTAAGATGGAGGGTGAAGGAATCGACTTTGTTATGACTTTGCAAGCAGTTTTCTTAACAGCGAAGGCATTCCAATAAAGAACAAACATAGTTACCCATATGGGTGCCGCATTCCTGTTATGCGGCAGAGGTCTGGTGAAATTTGATTGAAGGGGCTAAGAAAGGAAGAAAAGAAAAATAAAGAGAATGAACAGAGACAGAGGCAGAGCTGGTGACAGAAGTATAATATTCATGTTGGCAAGGGATGTTGCCTCTACGTATAATCACATGGACAGGAAACTCCCGGTCACAGCCGGTTTAATTGCAGCAAACACATTGATTTATTTCAGGCCTGGTGTGTTGAATGATTTGCTTCCTTCTCTCTCCGAAGCCTCTCTCAATCCCCATATGGTTATCAATGTAAGCTTCAAATACCCAATTAGTTTCATTCTACAAACATACGACCAAATAATTTAAATTCAAATATTGAATTTTTAATTCATTTTTTCTTTTTCCTTTTAGATTGCAGAACAATAAAATATAATACTGGTATTGTGATTTTCAAGCTAAATGTTAGTTTGCTTAGAAGTTCTAAGTTAGAACCATCCAATTGAAATGATTTTTTTGAATTTATGAAAGTGTAGTGTTCTTAGAATATGCAATCCTTGTTTGTGCCCAACTGATTTTGTGGGGTGGATCACCTCTGTGTTTGGTTGGAGCGTTTCTTTGATTTATGCTCTGCTCCGATAGGTTGGGATAAATCCTAGGTAGATGCAAGAAATGTGATCTGACGATTGTGTTTCCCTATTTGCATTGTTAAACTGGTTCGCACACTCATTTTTTCATGTTTTCTTCCAAGTTGTATCTTCTAATTCTAGTTGCAAATTAACTCACCCTTGGCTTACGGAGCTGTTGCCATGTCAAGCCCAACCCTTTTTGATTTTATGTGATTTTGAACCATGTTTTCTATTTCTCAATTCAGACAGAAAGAGGTGTTGATGTGAGTTTTGTTCCCTACAACATGCAAAATCAAACACTCAATGTTTCAGAGTGAAACACCAAATATTCAATCCTCTCTTGATATAAGGTCATCTCTCATGCTAAGCTTGCAAAGTAAGATCATGAAATGACTTCAAGGTTCCCTTCAATTGTAGATAGTCGCTCAGTGAAATAATGTGATTTGCTGGTAATCACTAAGGGGGCTTACGCTATTCATTTAACAAATATCAATTCTTGCACTTCGAAAGATTTGGCTTCACAATGTGCAATGAAAATATATTTTGATTTTCCAACTCTTGACTTCAACTTGAACTTAAACTAGCTAACTTCAACTACTTCTAATTGTGAATGCTAGGAATCATGGATGGACTTGGACTCTACTAGATGTGGTTTTATCAATGGCTTTCACCCACCTAGTGCAAGCTTCTAAGGAACACTCTAATGGTTTTTATATCAATATCTCCTCTTCAATCTCATCAATGGATGCAAACTAAAGATTGAATATCAATTGAAGTTAAGTGTTTTCAATCATCGACTTACCACACAAGGCACACTTAAAATCAGCAAGAGGCTAGTGGCCCAGATTTGTTGAGTCAATCAAGTAAACATCCACAACTACTTTCATTAAACTACACTACATTAACATGAAAATAAATCTATTCTAAGTGAAAGATTGAGGAAACCACACAATACTTCAAAGCAATATCGAGTAATTGACCATGAAAATCAATAATGAATCAGCAATTTCTTTGATAAGCATTATAGCAACAATTTGATCAAGTCTCTCCCTTAGCTAGCCTACTTCTACTCTAACCTTTTACTTCTCTCCTCTTCCAATCCTATGAATTACAAATGATAAAGCCTTGGCCTTTTATCTATGTTGCATGGATACTCGTACCCATACCCCTAGGATGCGTACTGGGTATTGGTACACTTACCCAAGTACCGGGTACTCTCTGGGTACTTAGTGGAGAACATCATAGCTAAGGACCTTGATTAAGATTTCTGATTTTTATTTCAGTTTTTTCTTTGCGTATTGACTTTGTTTATCAAGCCTAATTCAATATGTAATTAGTTTGAAACTTTGATAGAATATTGATTACTAGTAAACTTTATCACTGTTCAAGTAAGAAGTTTATCATTTGCAATATGTCATTGTTATATGATTTATGATCTTCTTGTTAATGTTTAAAGTTTGCCTTCTCTGTTATGCATCTAAACATTTAGCATATATTATTATTACAAACATATTGCAAATTGAAACTGAAAACAATACATTGCATCTGCAAATAACCGTACCCATACCGAAAGTACCCAAGTAGCCCTCTCCCTTTGCAACCTTGCCTTTTATATGTCTAATTACAGCGAAGCGCCAAGATCGATTCAAGATCAAGGGCCAAGATTTATCCCTACAAACCCTAATTAGGGTTGCCAAATTTACAACCAATTACATGAGAGCACCAATTTATGGGCCATTAAGAAAATTACAATGAGGTTGATAGCCAATGAGAAGATTGGACACTTGGCATGATTTGTTGCATGTGCTTGAAATTGGAATTTTCTGATTGGAGAAGACAACCAGCTGCCACCTCATCATCCTTATCTATTTAATCATTTGATGAAGAGAAAATGTCTCTTGATGCTCTACATTTCTAACTTTGTTTAACTCTTCCGAAACTATCAATATCTTGAGGATGGTTGTGATGGCCATATCTCCAAATTGGTTCATTTCTCGGATCCTCTCCATCCTCTTAAACTTTTAGCATAGCTTGGCTTGAACTGACATGCTTGAACTTGTATCTCAATCTGATCTGGACTTTATTGTATTTGAAGATATCTTCATGTGATTGGACTCCCTCTTGAATTTGATCTTGAATCCCAACTTGATCTTGCCTCTCCTTCTCATTAGGAAACTTTGAACTTGAGCTTGAATTTGATAGTAGCATCTACTTAGAGAGTCGAACACCTCCTAGCTTCCTCGCTTCTTCCACCTCAATCTACCTTGCAAACAAGATAAAAATGCATTAAGCTCATTAAATTAGGCTAATTAGACTTGTGGATTCAAATTAAACTTTACTTCAATCAGCTCTAAAGTCAGATTTGAGCATTATTGCATGTAGAGGAAATAAAGATTTAATTTGAAATGATTCAAATCTGCATTTGGAAAACTTGAAATGGAATCAAAATCTGGAGATAGATACTGCAACATATCTAAATTTTGTCTCCTGCCACCTGTTGTGACCTTTTCACACACTGCCCATTTCAAATGGGACCCCTTGCCTTTTCGGTTTGCTTGGTCTTTTGTTTTGCGTTGTCTCAGTAGCTTTAGCTCCAAACTCTCAAGGTTCCTTTCGCTCTGGCTGAGAAAGGGAAAGTTTGGTTGAGTTTTGAGTCAAGTTTGGATTCCCCAGGTCCCAATTTTGAGGTACTGCCTAGTCAAAGAACCAGAAATCTGCAAAATATCCCAATTATACCCGATTAATCTTGAATCCTAGAGCCAACCGAATTTTTCCCAAAAAAAATCTCGATCCATGAAAAAATCATTGACCAATTGTTGACCCAATTTTCAATGACCTTTTGCATTAAAAGTACATTAAAATCATATTAAAATCCCTAAAACATGGCAAAAAAACATAAAAAAATCATTGCAAAAACCTACGAAACCCTACTAAAAGCTCACAAAATTGATGAATCACTTAGAAATATGGTTGATTCTAGGATGGAAGTGAAGTCAATGCAGAATTGGTGTGGAAAAAAGTTTAATTTTGTCCCTCATTTTCTTCCGACCTCTAGAAAACCCTAAATAGATGAGTAGAGGAGCAATGATGGTCATCAACAAAATTTGAAAGGGATTCAATCATCCTAAATTGTGGGGGGCATGTGAGATAGTATCAAAGCAACTAAGGAATTGTTCTATATCGCAGTTTCAATGTCCCGAGCTCTTTGCACGCCTTGCCCCATGGATTTTGATGAGATCAAATAGGTAATTAATATTATACACTAATTTTAAAATTATAAATATTATGCACTAATATAGATGACCCTTTAATGGGGAAGCAACAAACCCCTATAGTTTATAATTAATATTATTAAGTAGTTTCAAAATTTAAATTATTATTGACTATTAATATATATTAATAGCATAGAAGCAGAAAATGGCAAAAAAATGTGATTATATGCAATTATATGCAATTAATCGAGAGTTGGCATGCACAGCGATTTATTCTCCAATAAATCGGGATTTTTTGGTCAATGACGTTTAACGCTTTTTTTGGAATTTATCAAGCAATTAATTGGCAAAAAGTGATGGTTAATCGGCAAAAAAATTGCGGGAAACTAGCAGAAACCCAAAAAGCAACACCGATGAGAAAACACCCAAAATAGACGTGATTCTCTATGAAATCAATGCGTGACGCTGAAGAGGCAGCTGGGAAAGTTGGGTCAAATGTGTTGCAGAGTCAAGAAGTAGTGTGGGAGATGGACGATTACAACCAAAAAAAATTCCTCTCTTTGTACATTGAATATATTTTATAGCTTGATTGATACTATTTCTTTTTCAACATTCATTTTATTTGTATAAATTTCAAATATTTATTTTTGTTGCAATATGAAACAAAAGAAGGTTAAGACAGTGCTGGGGCTGGAGTTCTTACTGGTGTATCACAGGCATAGGGTCAGTTCAGACATCCTGACTTTTTTCCTGGCCATGGTCATATATATGGGGGTTTCCAAGGAGTGGGTGAAAAAGTTCACCCATATGGTGTTCGAGCATGCATATCTGGGTGACATTGATGTTGCGACTGATAATGTGGATAAGAATCTCCTCATTCCCCCTCCCCCCCATAGAAGTACTATGTTCGGGGGAGTGAGGTGTGAAAATATTCAATTGTGCAAACACAAAATGCGGAGTTGCTACAGGTTTGGTGGGATGAGATACACAAGAGTATCAATTATGTCGCCAAAATCAATGAACCTGAAGCAGATGATTGGCATTGGGACTACCTAGCCACTGAAGGCTGCTTAGACGAAGAAGAATTCAATGAGGCAGATGTGGCTGAGATTGAAGGAGAACTGGAACTGGGGAGTGGAGAGGAGTGGATTGCTGAAGACGAACGAGACATGGGGGAGATTGCAAAAGTGGAAGCCCATGCTAACTGTGGCCAGGACTGCCCGGTCATTCTAAGACCCAAGAAAGTTAGGCTGGCTAGAATGAAGGAGGAACGAGAGGCCGGGGATGAAGCAATGCAAGCTCAAAATGCTTCCTAATGAATGGTGCCTCTCTTTGGTCTGAATTTTGTATTTTAGGTTACTAGTCGATGAGTCCCCTGTTTGAACACTTTTTTTTGTTGATATATAGATATGCAGGGTTAGATGTAGGAATGAGGTCATTTCTATTTTGTTACAGTTGTACAGTTGATGCTATGTGGTCGATGTTGTGAACAGTACTGAAAGGGGTTGATATCGGCTATATGCGAAACTTTAATGTATAACTTTACTTTTATCTTAATATAATGGGTGTTGGCCCTACCTAGCTATTATATGAAACAAAAGAAGACTGTAGCAAAGCTGCCTTATTTTTTTGTTGTGATATGATCTAAAAGAGCAAGGTAACAAAGATTTGCCTTATTTATTTTGGAGAAAACAAAGAACCTACAGTAATTATTTTAGGCTTGTTGATTATGACGTATAAGTTCTTATGATTAATCAAACTGCTAGATATTTAATTTAAAACTCTACTCAACATTAAATTTAATAATTCTTGCAATTCAGTCTCTAAGTTCAACATATATAAAGTTGTTTTGGTATATACATGTGTATATATCACTTCACATATGTGTATATCATGCCAACTTTGTATATAATTGTTTGTTGAGTATATATAATAAAACGAACTTGAGATAATTCTAGAAAATGAATTCTACTTATATGAATATGAAGATTTTCTTTTATTGACAATATTTTGCGAACAAAGCTACATTTTGATTTTGAAAAATCTGAAAGCTTGCATCATATTTTGGTGCTACTTCAAATCATATCCTGATTGAAATTTATACAAATAAAATCAATTTTAAAATTTTGAATCCTAAAAGGGTTCTCTCGGTCAATTGACCTAGAACTTACAAAAGGTTTGTTGAATAATTAACCTAAAATGGAAAAGGAAACTCAGACATTGTTAATTTTTTTTGACATTATAACCCCTTAGTATGCATACAAAGCTTTAAAAAGTATTCAATTTTTTTTATTTTTTTTTAAAACTTGAAAAATCTTGAAAGTCATTGAAAACTTGGAAAAAGTGAAGATTTTCTTACCTTTGATTGCTAAATCTTCTTTCTCCAACAATTCCTAAGCCTTTGGTGTGTGTCTCACTACTCCGTAGTCTTCACCTACTCCGTAGTCTTCACCTTCGAAGAAATATGCATCAACCTTCCAAACAAGCTTAAGAAAACAAAATGGTGAAAATTGCAAGAGTTTTGGTGAAAGATGAATGAAATGAGAAAAAATGAGCAAACATGAGGTATTAGGGTTGAAATTAGGGTTGGAAAGGTTTTTTATTGGTTGAAAAAGTTGTTTTTGGCATGTGGGACCTGTTTTGTGGTGCCCACTACTGTGGGTTCCCCTAGGCACGGCTCAAGCACCTGGGTCCCCTGTGGGTCCAGTGCAGCCAGTTTCACAGGGAATCTGGGTGCCCGGCTGGACCCAGGCAGAACATAGGAACAATTTCAAACTGCATCCGGATCTGCACCATACCCGACTAAGAACCTGCTCCAATTTTGCAGAACCCAGTATCTTAGATCTACTGGAAAATCAGTCGTTTGTTCTGGGAAAAGGCTTAGGAAACGACAAATAAGCTCTAGAGCATACTTAAGATATAGTGGTCTTAAAAAATGAGCTCAAAAGTGTAAGGTGGAGATTGCTAAGTAGGCAGTTTCTGACCTTACAGTATTGTTAAAATTTGAGCATGTATTTATGGTTGATAACACTCAAATGTTGGTCATATGACCAAATAATTAGCCTTCTGTAGCTGGGTAGTTAATAGAGATCTCTTACTAAATAAAAAAGTAACGTTTTAAATAATTTCATTACCGTAACAAATTCTTTGTATTTAGCTTTTTATTTTTAATATGGTACTAGGCCTATAGCTGAATATCTTTCTGGTTGGAGCCAATCAATAGTATAAGAATGTGAGTGGTGCATTGTCTTATCCTTGAAGGATGATGTTTACTGTTATGTGTGGCCTGGGACAATTGAAGCTTTCTGTAGAAAAATCAAATTTCCACCATTTCAGTGAACCCGGCAAAAGATGGTTGAACATCAATTATATTGCTTCAATCCTTGTTTTTTAACATGTGATGGAAGCTTAACACTTACCATTGAAGAAAAATGAGAAGATATTTCTATGTCAAAAAACAGATTTAACTGCATTCAAGGTGCAGCACAAAGTTGAATTACATTGCTGAGACATCTCAATCAGTATGCTTTTATAGTTTGATTGTAATACTTGTAGGGCTTTGGATCATAAATGTGATTGTGGAAACATTCAAAGAAATACTTAAGACACTATTTACTACAGTCCTGTTTGAATTTATGGCACATACACATTTTGAAGAAGTATTAAGAAAGTTTTGCTGTCAGAGCAGGTCATTCTGTTTATGCCCCAGTTTGGAACTATTCCAAACAGTTAATATATGTGGTTTGGTGTTCTCGTTTACGACCATCTAAGATGCTTATAGTTGCAATCATATTAGTTGTTGTGAGTTGCAGAATGCAATCAATAGTTGCAGAAAGTATAGTACTAGAAGCAGAGACAAAGTTGAGTCCTCACCACTTTTTTAATTCTGAAGACTTAAATGGTGTTGAAGCTAAGTATTTTTAGAGGCAAAAATATTAAATCTTTGCAAATTCTTCCTCCTTTTCTAGAGCATTTGAAATAGAGACATGCAGATATGTCCAGGCAAGCAAAGTTGCTATTGTGATAGTTTGGATGTGGATAAGCATCAAGAGGGTTTCTAAGAAAAATTATCTATAATGCTGGTTAAGGAACACTGAAAACTGTTTACAGAAGATACAAAAAAGTGTTGTGTATAGCAGTCATGGTTGCAGGGGGGATTTTAAGCAAGATAGAATGATAGTGAAAATAACTGTGATTATTTCTGGTGAATTTAGTTTCAGTACTACCTTCTTGCAGAAGTCAAAAAGAGGTTGTAGGTTTCCAATGCTGAGGAACTAAAGATAGAATGATAGTGAAAATAGCTGTGATTCTTTATGGTGAATTTAATTTCGGTACTAGCTTCTTGCAGAAGTCAAGTTGTGGTTGTAAGTTTCAGATGCTGAGGACTAAGTTATTTTTTTGGGTGACTGAATAGAAATTCTTTAAAAAATCGTATTAGTTAATAGAAAATTCAAGTTTATAATAGACTTAATTTAAAAAATTCATTTTGTAGAAATTGATGTATATATAACCAGTGAAAAAATTTAATTGATTTAACTCACCCCTGGAATTAAGAGATTTTTCATGCCAACAAAAGCAATGTGATAGGATTACATCACTTGTCTTAACACATGTTTATTATTGGAAAGCCATTGCAGCAAGAGTAGATATTGCTTTTATAAAGAAAGAGAACCGATATTGTTTCACTTTCCACTCTTTATTAAACACACACTGATAAGTAATTGCATGAAGTCATAACATCAAAATGGACCCAAAACTAAACAGGAATTGGCATTGTTTTGCAAACTTCACCATTACAAAAATAACTGTCTATAAGTTAGATAGACAGTTTTACTTTGAGCAATTAAGTTGCAACATTGCAATGATCAAACTTCACTATCTAGAATAAAGTAATGAAATTTGTATTTATACCAAACTTGGGGAAAATAATTGGCAAATTGCTGATCCCCGAACCTGAAAACTCAAATGGCAACGTTGTAACCAGGCAGTCTCCAAAAACTGGACTTCAGTGTACTTATAATTGTATGTGTCCTTGTAGCTTAGGTGAAAATTCAATTTTTTTTGGTCAGTGTGATAAATGAAATTTACTGTAGATCAAATGAATTAGATGAATGAAAAATCAAAGATGACAGGGCCAAATCTATGATTTGTTTATGGCTACCAGACAAAAATCTGCAAGTACTAGATTTCAACAAATCTAAAAATTGGCTTTGGAACAAAAATAATAAAAATATTTGCGACAAGCATAAAGTGTAGAAATTACTCTTATGAAGCAGTTCTCCAGATTGGCATGAAGTCGTAACATCAAAATGGGCCCAAAACTAAGCAGGAATTGGCATTGGTTTGCAAACTTCATCATTACAAAAATAACTGTCTATAAGTTAGTTTTACTTTGAGCAATTAAGTTGCAACATTGCGATTATCAAACTTCACTATCTAGAATAAAGTAATGAAATTTGAATTTATACCAAACTTGTTAGGAAAGCTACCTGCGGAACCACTTTCCAAATGTCAACTTACAGGAGAAATAATATAAAGTTCAAACTACTGAGATGCAGAGGAAAGCAAAGAACAGAGAAAACACAATAATGCACAAAAGATAAATGCATGAGACCAGATTTAACGTGGGAAACCCTTTCAGGTAAAAACCCTCCACACAAGAACCCGACCAACTCTTTGTATTACAGTAATCAATATTACATACGATGAACAACAGATTCTTGCACAGGCTCACAGGCTCAGATTGTCGTTACAATCAACCTCACACTTCACCCATCCAGCCCTTCATTCCTAACGAATCCCACAGATATTTATACACTTTGTGATTCGTTATAGAATTCGGTAGAACAACTGACGCTCCATAAAACGGTTACTAGCAGCCTTGGCACTCCTCCAGTCGACGGTCCCTTCGCCATCGGGTCACTCCCTTCACCTTGGACACTCCCTTAGGCACTTTTGCCTCCATCAGGTGATTACCTCTAGGTGACCTTTTACCTCCGGGTGATTACCTCCAGGTGACCTTTTACCTCTGTCGGGTGACCTTTTACCTCCAACCTTGGCCACACTCCAGCCGTACGGCATCACTCCACCATACCTCCAGCGTTCGGTGTACAGGAGTCTCCTTGCCGTACAGGAACTCCTCTTTTCATTCTCTTCACCGTACGGTGACTTTCTGTCGTACGGTGCAAACACGTACTTCATTATTCCAACAAACTCCCACTTGATGAAGTACGGAGTTCCTCAACATGGTTAACATGAAAGCATAATCCACACCTTTATCGAGGACCCCGTTGAGACCTCAAGATGTCAACATCTTCAGTCACATGAAGATAAACATCTCCAAATAGTACTTCAGCAATTGTGAAAAAATCCTTCTGCCACATCAAGGTTTCACCTTCCACCATCTGCAATACTGATGAAGACCATTTGCTACGTCACTGCCAACAACTCCCACTGAACTGTGGTGACGAGTTACATATGACACGTACGTCACTGCCAACAACTCCTACCCTATTGTAGTGTCGAGTCGCACATGGCATCGTGATCACCATCTTCCACATGAAGATTGAATTATTCCAACCAGTCATCATCAGATGACCGATTAGCCAAAGTAGCACCACTGGCATCTTTACCGTCACTATCAGAAGACTCAAAATTAGAAGAACTCTCCACTTTCTTCTTTTCCTTCTTCTCTTTGCAATCCTTTCGGATATGACCAGTCTGTCCGCAATTCCAGCACTCCGCTTTGCATTTCTTCTTGCAGTTGTCCTTCGATTGGTCTCAAACAGCAAGAGCCTCCTCCGACAGAAGTGCGGAAACTACTTCATCCATTTTAAACTAAGTAGTCATACTTCCAATGGCCATCACAAGATGGTCCCACGAATCAGGCAAAGAACTCAACAACAACATGCAATGCTCCTCTTCACTTATGGACACACCAACA
>MU224722.1:11001-35193 GCA_018584345.1 Thuja plicata | reverse complement strand
TATTAAATGGGGGTTTGGGGGCAAAGCCCCCAAGACGGGGTCAAGGGGCAGTGCCCCTTGCAGGGTCTAGGGGCAGCGCAAAAAAAATGCTCCGAGAGTTATTTTTCAAGGCAAAAAAATGTCTTAATTTTACCACTTTACATCTTGGCTGGCTGCGGGTCCCTGTGGATTCGTGTGGGATCCTCGAGGATCCTCATTTTCTCCTCCTGGTCCGTGCTGGATCCGAGCAGGGTTCGCATTTTGACCTGTGGGTCCGTCTGGATCCGCAGGATCCAGGCAGGGTTCGCATTTTGACCTGTGGGTCCATCTGGATCCGCAGGCAACGGATCCATCCAGACCCACAGGTCAAAATGCGGACCCTGCCCGGATCCAGCACGGACCGGGTCGAGGACCCGGACTTGGATCCGGGGTCAAATATGCGAATTTGGCACGCGGATCTAGAGGGACCCACAGGTCAAAATGCGGACCCTGCCCGGATCCAGCATGGACCGGGTCGAGAATCCAGACCCAGACCCGGATCCGGGGTCAAATACCCAAATCCGACAACTTAGGTTTAAGGTATTGCTTCAAACAACTTCTTTGACCTGGGAAACTCTTGGTGATAGGTTATCTGCATCTTTTGAAGGAATATTAATTTTATAAGGTAAAATCGCCCCTATATATTTGGTGCGACTTCTTGAATAGTATGTGGGTTTGGTAAATACTGTAAATCTGCATATTAGTGTCTCAATTTGCTCCAAAAGTGGAGTTTTCTGAGTACTAAACTGCATATGATCACTTGTCTCAGAAGAAATCTGGGGGAGTTTGGGGTAGTTGCTGATTTGAAGAACTGAAACTTATGTTTAATAAGTCTGCAATTTGTTTCTTTAAGTCTAATTTTCAGAATACTGTTCATGCAAATCTGATTTGTTAAGTTTGACAATGCTTTATGGAGTTTGATTGAAGTTTAGTTGCAACCTACTCTTATTTTTTAATGCTATTGTACTGCTCAGTGGTGTATGCATCAAGCTCCCCTCTTCATCTAGTTTAGTTGCAATCTACTTCGTTATTCTATGCCATTGTATTGTTGGGTGGTGAAGACTTCAAGCCCCACTCTTCATCTAGTTTAGTTGCATCTACTTTGCTATTCTATGCCATTGTATTGTTGGGTGGCGAAGGCTTCAAGCCGCCCCTTCATCTTGTATGTGATTGAGTGTATCTTGTATATGTTGAATTATAATCATGAATGCAATATGAAGCAAACAAATATCAAATTACTTCATTGGAAAACAAACTCGCAACAAACATTTTCATAAAAAGAAAAGGAAAAATCAGGTGTTGTTATTACACATTCTTTATTTAGGAAAATAAAAATATCCTCTTCACGAGCAATTACGATGTACAACTAAAACTTTAGCATAACACTTAATATTAGTTTATTTGGATATGAAGGGTTTACGAGTGACATCAACTTATAATCTTTAATTAATTAATTGTGATTACAGTTTGGTATATGCTTGTTTTTTCAGGTGTTCCTAAGGTTCATTGGATTGGTGAAACCCAAGGTACTAAGGAGCATTCTAATAGCAGATACAATATTATCCTATCCAACTTACAAAAAGGAAAGACAATTTGCTGGCTAAGCCATGCCATGCCAAGCCAAATCAACAGGGAAAACATTTTTGCCAGATTGGGATAAGAAAACAGAAGGAATGCGAACACATTTTGTTTAAATGGAAGAGATCTCACACTATTGCACTGGTTCTTTTGTTGTTATCACTGGAAGGCATCCCAGTAGAAAGATGTAATTTTTCGCACCCAATCGTTAAATGAGAAAGGGTAAATTTAATGGAGTGTTCTAAAATAGGGAAAAGATAATGAAGTGGAAATATGAAGTGTTCTAAAGTCGGTCTACACTCAAGAATCATCTCATAGGCCTCTGTTATAATTTGTCATCATGGAATGATTTAAGTATTAGGTGATTACAGATCAAGATGTTTTTTTAATCAAGCGATCATGAGTATACGATGATTGCGTAGCATTCAATAGCTATGGGTTTGTACAGTTTTGATAGGTTTAATTGAAGAGTATTTGTTTTAGCTTTTTATGCTTGTGTTTTTCTATCTTTTGTGTTGTTCATCCATGTCCACCTACCCCCCAACAAGTGGTATCAAAGCAGGGGAGATCAAAGGTTATCTGAAATTCAATGTTTGGTATTAGGCGCAAGAAAGCTTGTATTGTCCGACAATCGAAATGTAAGAAAGTAGGCTGTCATAAACCGCTCCAAGGCAAAAATAAAAATTAATCCAATTAGAATAAAACTAGCATATCTATTTTTTTAAAAATATATCTAAAATATGTAATCTATACTAGTATCGTTTAGATTTATTTTTAGATGTTTGATTTATTCAACGGAGGTATTTGCAGCTCTTCAAATGAAAATAAAGTGAAATAGACTAGTGTAAAATAAAATTTTTGATGAATAGTGCCTTTTCTATTAAAAAATATTAAAGTTACATATCCACAAAAAAGGGGCCGGGGGACATAGAAATCACCCCGTAGAGTTCACACGGCAGAGCTGGAAACGAAAACTATTCATCAAAAAAACATAAAGCCCTTAGGCAGCAAGAGTAGTAGCAGAAGGTGGTGGATCTTTATCATCCGATCCCCACGGCTTAGTGGGATTGACAGGAAGGTCGGGAAGCGACCAACCATCATCATCCTCTTTTTCTTTTCCTTTTTCATCCGCCCTCGGCGGGGAGATTGCAAGAGCCAGGCGGGGATACTTGGAAGAGGTGGCAGGAGGCCAATCCAAACCACGGCGAGCACCAGGAGCATTAGGAGGGGCAGACTGTGCCGGCGCCGGCGACCACCCAGAAGGCCGAGGAGGCGGAGAAGCCGAGCGGGGCTGCCATCCCCTCGGGGAGTGGTGACGAGGAGCCTGGGACCGGGGAGTGTGCGAGTGGCGCGCTGAAGAACTGCGCCCGCGGCGGCGGCCTCTGAGAGGCGTACCTTCAGCAGAAAGGGTATCCGGCGGAACATGAGCAACAGTGCAGGGAGCATTGCCCCAATGATTGAGCAGCTCCTGCAGGTGAGCCACTTCCAGGGCCACTTTATTGGCTTGAACTTGAATCTGCATCATAACATTATTACATATAC
Source organism: Thuja plicata (assembly GCA_018584345.1). Classification (NCBI taxonomy): domain Eukaryota; kingdom Viridiplantae; phylum Streptophyta; class Pinopsida; order Cupressales; family Cupressaceae; genus Thuja; species Thuja plicata. The sequence goes on along the minus strand of MU224722.1, from coordinate 32,055 downwards.
AAGCTTTGTTAAACAAAGCAACATTCGTATCAAGAGAGCTGTGAGAGAAAATAACAACATTTCTATCTTTCCAAATATTAAACAAAATCTCCATCCTGAAAGTATGCCAAATCTGGGTAAACTTGGAGGGGAGTCTGGGAGAGTCTCCTAGGACAATCATATGCCAAGAAAAAGGCTCGGGCCAAAAAGGCTTAAAAAAATCATGAATCCACTGCCAATACTGTTGAGCTCTCCTGCAGAACCAAATGATGTGCAAAAAGGTCTCAGGGTGACCGCAAAAAGGACACCGAGGGTCATGAACCCCCAGATGTTTAAGTCTAGGACCGACTGGGAGACCTTGAAACAAAAAACACCAAGCAAAAAGAGCCATCTTGGGCTCAGTGATAGCGGTCCAGATGGTGTGAAAACGAGAGTTCCAGTGGGAAGTGGACGAATGAAGATGCCATCTCTGGTTAAGGATATCCACCATCGGAAGATGCGGGGATAACCAACTGTAACCAAGGCTTGGCTTGTAATTGCTGAAAGGCGTGGCAGGATACCATTTCCAGTCCTTCCACCAAGACCTAGTAGCCTGAATGCCAACCTTATGAAGCAGATTGGTAGGAATAGCCGAGATCAAAAGATCAAAAGTCTGGCGATCAGAACGAGCCAGCCGAAATTGAACCTGCATATCTTCCCAAGATCTGAGCCCCATAGAGACTCGGGAAAAAAGATCTTTGGGAGTTCGAATGCCACGTTTGAAAAAATGCAGAGCACAAGCCCCTTGAGTTTTGGCCAAGGGTATACCCTGTATGGAAAACAGAGGAGACCACCAGAGGCTCTGCTGATTAAAAGAGAGCCCATTGCGGAAAGCATCCCCATCCCATCGAAGCCAGGGCTTAATAGCTTCCCAAGCTTTCCAAATGCTCTTGATGACCAAGGTACCCTGGATATGAACAGGTTCTCTCATAATGAGCAAAGTCTGGAGGCCAATGCCTTTCCAAGCTGGCCTATGAACCGAAAATCCAACGGAGATGCAATGTCTGACAAGAATTTTCCATGCCTCATCACCAGTGAGAGCTCGGATAATCCATTTCGCACAAAGAGCAAGCCCTTGCTTCTGGGTGGAAAGAAGGCCCAAGCCTCCAGAGTCACGAGGAAGGCAACAATACTCCCAGGCAACCCGATGAAACCCATGGCCATCAGCACCAGAGGCCCAAAGAAAATCTCAGAGCAGACACTCAAGCTTGAGATAAGAGGCCTTAGAGGGAGCCCAACAAGAGGAATATTAAACATGGGTAGCAGCCATCACTTTGGAACAAATTTGGAATTTCCCCGCAAGAGAGAGCGGCTTGCAAATCCAATACTACAATTTTTTCTCAATTTTAGCAAGCACAGCATTCCATAATTCCACAGAAGAGCCATGAAAGGCAAAAGGAATGCCCAGGAAGCGAAAAAATTCTCCATGTCGAACCCATTTCCAGCTGAAATTATCAAGCCAAGGCGGGGCTAGAAGAAAAGACTGTCTGAAACAAAGAGTTTTACCCCATTGAATGGCTGATCTAGAGGCTTGACAAAAGGTGTCCAGGCACTGTAAGGCATTAGAATTCTCCTCATCCTTGATAAGAGTGAGAAAGGAGTCATCAGCAAAATGGCCATTAACCAATTGGGAAGAAGAATCAGGCAGGGAAATGCCCCGAACCAAGCCAGCGGAGACAGAGTTGGCAAGCAAATACCCAAAGCCTTCTGCAGCAAGCACATACAAAGCAGGAGCCAGCGGACAACCTTGTCGGATGGATCTGAAAAGCCCAAAAGTATCTGATTGAGCCCCATTGATGGTAATGCAAGCTGAAGCATCTCCAAAAAGCATTTCCACAGATTGCAAGAAGTGAGGGCCAAACCCTAAAGCTTGAAGCATAGCGAGAATGAAAGGCCATTTAGAGTAGATTGCAACTAAACTAGAATAACAAAGATATTCATATATTATTATAATAGAATAACAGAGATTCATATATTATTATAATAGAATAACAAAGATATTCATATATCCCTATAACATAATCATACTAATACCACTTATATTTCCACACCTAGATCAATTGTTCAAACATTATCAAATTTATTATATAAAGTCGAAAAAAATTTATTTGCAAAGAAGATTGTCAAACCTCACCTAAGCTCAATCGTGAAAGTCATAAAGTCCAATAAAGGATTGTCCTAGAAGTCCTAAACACCAAAAGATGGTAATCAATTTTTTTTTACAATCCTATTGCATAAGTATATTACCTTGAGCACATGTCAATCATTGTAGAGGGTTTCAAACTCATAAGATAGTCATGTCATATGTTGTCACAAGCTAAAATGACTATCAAAAACTCTACCATATCATGTAAGAATACCACTATGACTTAAAATATCACTCGAAGGATTGACATTAACCACATAGCCAAGTAGATAGTCATATTAACATTTGAAACACCATAAGAGATGTAAGCACTATCATGATCTAGAGGAATAAAGTTTGCAATTAATTCTAAAGAGTAGAGTCATAAAGGTTGTAAGATTATAAAATGATTTTATTAAAATGTCAGGTAGCATAATTAAAATGCTTCATTAATTCTGAGTTATTATTATTTTATAACTTGAATTTCATACAACCAAAGATTCCTTAACCCATACTTTTAATTATTTATAAATTTAATGTAACCTAATCTCATACTCAATAATTAGAATTAATTGATCAACCATCTAGATTATAAATTAAAAATCCTCTCTAAGACATCTTGAGGAAGGGAATCTTGGTTGCTTGTATACATTAACCTTGTGATGATTGTAATGAAGATAATGATAGGAAGTATGCTATCCTAATAGTCATGCCAAATCTATTATCAAGAATATCAAGGATTATTATCCTACTTTGATAATTAAAGATATTCATAGAACTCTCTCCATCTCTCTCTCTGATGTAGGGGCATATGAGGTTCTTGGAAAATTTGTTGTTTCAGATTTTTGGTTACTTTGGAGCTCAGTTGAAGGATGGAGTTCTCGGTTGGAGTACTTGGTTGAAGGTTGCTCGGTCACTGTTGGTGGTTCGGTGGCTGGTTGCTCAGTCTCGGTGGTTGTTAGCTTGGTGGCTGTTTTCTCGGGCTCAGTGACTATTTGGCTCGATGGGTTCACCGAGTTGGGTGTTGTTAACTCAGTTGTTGTTGGCGACTTGGTCTCACCGACGGGTTTCAGTGTCTATTGTTGTTGTTTGGTAGTTTCACCAAGTGGGTGTCTGCTGCTCGGTGGTCTATTTCGCCAAATGGGTTTTATTATTTGGATATGCAGGTTGACTTGTTGGCCAAATTGTGCATTCAATTTGGTTTGTGACATTTATGTGAGATCTCTTTTTGGGGATTGTGTGGACCTAAATCTGGATCAGTTCATTTTCCTAGGTGAATCTAATGACTGTTGCAAGCCGATTGGTGAAGAACACGTTGGGTGTTGTGTTCTTGATGCCGACTTGTGGCAAAGTTGTATAAATAAAGAGGTTTGGGTAGAGTGTTGGATGTAGAACAGAAGTAGGATAAGAAGAGCTGGAAGAGCTTTTGTGAAGATCTGCGGATCTGAATTTGGTGGAAGATACCTTGGAGGGCTAGTAGCTTGTTGGCTTAGGAAACAAGAAGATTGTTGGTGGCTTGCGAGCATAAGTTTAGATCTGTCTTGAGTTTTCCTACCAGATTGTTGTTTGTTACAGATCTGGGCTAGTTAAGGGGGTGATATGAAGCTTGCAGAAGATCTCTGTGTTAGATCTTAGTGTGATTTCCTTGTATTTGTCCATAACCGGGAAGGCCTTACAACCTGACATGTTGCATGTAATTGAATATGAATATTTATATAAATTGATATAAGTTGTATTTGGTTTCCGTTGTTGTCTTGTTGTTGGATGCAAGTTTGGACAACCCTTTATTGGATCCTCCGAGATTGACTGCATCAAGTGGTATCAGATCCAAGTTTGGGCTTGTTGGGGTGGCTACCCTAGGGTTTTGGATATGCCTACTCGGAGACTAAACCCTAGGATGGTTGCTCAGATTGTTGAGGATCTACTGGATGAGATCTGTAGTGAGATGAAGAAGTTGAGGGATGAAGTCATGAAAGATGTCAGAGTTGTTGTTGTTGGATTACAAAAGAACCCTGGATCTGTTGCTTTTGTTGAACTTCAGGCAGAGAATTTGATAGCTTTGTTTATGGAAAAGTTTCACATGTTAGAGGAGAAGATCATGTGCAAACTTGATAGAAAGCTTGAGGAGTTGACTGATTAGTTTGCATAACCGAGTGTCTATTGACATTTCCCAATTAGACCGAGGCTTGTTTGACCGTGCAAAGACTTGTTCGGAGGAGGAGAGAGCAAGTTGATGTTGCTATTGCAGAGGTGGTTGGTTTTCATACTCAGATGGGTGGATCTGATATGGGAATTGCAAAGCATCTTGTTGTTGATGATGAGATTGCTGATAAGGATGAAGATGTCGATTGTGTTGCTGATTGGTATGAGTTTGTGGATAAGACTAGTGAAGATGGTGGACATCTTGATCTGATGTTTGTTGATAAGCTTGAGTGCTTTGATGAGTTTTCCAATGATAGTGATGTTGGAAAGTTATAGATTGACTTGGTTTGGTTGAGTGGTAATTTTTTACCTTATGAGTTTGTAGCCTTATGTTTCTTACTGGTTATGAGTACTACTTGGGTTGGTTGTGCGCAAGAAGATGTTGTTTCTTGTGTTGTAGTCCTTGTATGGAAGGAGGGACTAAGTTTTATTGACGTAGATAGTTGTCTGAGGATGAACTTCTTGGTGATGAAGCTGGATGACTCGTTGAAGAACAAAGGAGGTGGAATGAAGTTCGTGACATCTTTGTTGCTGATGAATAGATTACTGAGTGTGATCAGATGTATGGTTGAGTGATGAGTGGTATGAAGGGTTTTTAGATCTTGTGCTTGGGTCTGTTAGTGAATTTGATCGCTACTCTATTTTTGAGAAGAGCTCACGGAAATTAGATCAGAGAAGGCATGATGTGCTGGTGTGGAAGTTGTTCTTAACTTTGAGGATGTGGAGACCGATGGTTAAGATGAGGTGGTGGAATTATGATTTGCTTCTGGAGTCTAAGTGTGAGACATACTTCTTTTGTTACCCTGTGGGTGTCTGATGGTGGGGCATTTGAGGTTCTTGCCAAATCTGTTGTAGTTAGATTTTTGGTTACTTTGGAGCTTGGTTGAATGATGAAGTTCTCAATTGGAGTACTCGATTGAAGGTTGCTTGGTCACTGTTGTTGGTTCGGTCGCTGGTTTCTCGGTCTCAGTGGTTGTTGGCTCGGTGGCTATTTTCTCAGGCTCGGTGACTGTTTGGCTCGATGGGTTCACCGAGTTGGGTGTTGTTGACTCAGTTGCTGTTGATGTTGCTCAGTAGTTTCATCGAGTGGTTGTCTACTGCTCGGTGGTCTGTTTTGCCGAATGGGTTTTATTATTTGGATCTGTAGGACAACTTGCTAGCTGACTTGTGCATTTAATTTGGGTTGCGACATTTATGTGGGATCTCTTTTGGGGGATTGTGTGGACCTAAATATAGATCGGTTCATTCTCCTAGGTGGATTGAAAGACCATTGCAAGCCGACTAGTGAAGAACACATTGGGTGTTGTGTTCTTGATGCCAACTTGTGTTTTTGATTTATTTCTTTTGTAATTTTGACTCTAGCAAAGTTGTATAAATAAAAAGGTTTGGGTAGAGTGTTGGAGGTAGAACAAAAGTAGAAAAAGAAGAGTTGGAAGAGCTTTTGTGAAGATCTGCAGATCTGAATTTGGTGGAAGATACCTTGGAGGGATATTAGCTTATTTTCTTAGTAAACGAGAAGATTTTTGGTGGCTTGTGAGCACAAGTTTAGATCTATCTTGAGTTTTCCTACCAGATTGTTGTCTATTACAGGCCTGGGATGGTTAAGGGGGTCATCTGAAGCTTGCAGAAGATCTGTGTGTTAGATCTTAGTGTGATTTCCTTGTATTTGGCCATAACCAGGAAGGCCTTATAGCTCGACATGTTGCATGTAATTGAATATGAATATGAATATAAATTGATATAAGTTGTTATATCTGTGTTGTATTTGGTTTCCGTTGTTGTCTTTTTGTTGGGTGCAAGTTTGGACAGTTCTTAATTGGATCCTCTCTCTCTCTCTCTCTCTCTCTCTCTCTCTCTCTCTCTCTCTTATGTACCCCTATTTCCCCCTCCCCCTCTTCCTCCCCCTCTCCCTCTCCTCTCCCCAAAGGGCCAAGAGTAAAGTTTAGTAGCAAAAAATGTAAATGAAATAATTATCCTAAGCTCGTTTGTGCTTTTGGCCCCTAAAGATGAGCCTATAGCTTCACTACCCTCAAGAAATGTTTGTAGTGTTAGAAATCCATACACTAACACATGATTTTTTGATACTTAAACCATTATGTAAGGGCAATGAGGATTTAGGCTCACCTTAGGGGTCAAAAATACAAATGGGTTAAGGAAAATTAGCCCATCTCCATTTTCCCTAAAGATGACTTCCATGGGCATTTTAGGAGAAAAAATGTGAACAAGTTTAGGGAAAGTAACACGCGTGTACTTTTTAGACTTAAAGTAGAGGGGGGAGGTTGTTTCACATATGCATGTTTCAATTTTCATCGATGTCAAACTTGTCTTTGAAGAATGGATCTTCCCATGTTATATTGCACTTCTAGAGAACTGCTCTATCGAAAATGTACACATATGATGTGATAGGTTTTTGAGGTTTCGAGATTTTGTATAGTTCATTTTTGGAGTATTTTGGTTCTCTTCAAATCCTTAAGGATGTTTTGAGAGAAGTTCTTGTGCTTTATTTCCCTTCTATTTATTCTCTAGTTTCTACCCTTGTGGCTTTTGGTTTCTTTGTGACATGCTACATAACTCCAATACTATGCTGATTTGGTCAGTTGTTGGTCTCAAGATACTATACCGCATGGTGCATATCTTTATGTGCTTTGTATCTAGTTACAACTTGTTTGGATTAATGTTTACTCTCTATGTTCTAGTACTTTCAAAATAGCTTGCATATTTATCTTTGATGGACCTTGAGTCACGAAAATTAAATAAATTCTTAATTGATGAAGGTTCATGGTATCTCTAATTGCTAGGTTTAGTACTTCATTTTATCAGTGTCGACAAGTTCTCTTGGTTGGCTTTTTTCTAGGAATTTAGTAATGTTTTTGAGGCCTTGCAATAATCTTGGTGATAATAAAGGATGCAATTTGAATTATACCAAGTGAATAAATAAATACATGCTCCAGTATCCCTCTACATTTATTGAAAGTTGATTTTTTGAGGTTGACATACTAGAAACATACTGCAAAATCTTATTCACAAGATCTTAGCTGTTTGTTCTTCATTAGGACTTCAAGGAACTATATCACTAATATAAATATTTCACATTGGCATTCATTAACTCAACGTTTAACTTAGATGGACACATCATATCATTCCGTCATGAATAAACATAATTGTCTTGTTTTCATTCTTCATTGATAATAAAACATAAAATTAGTTAATCCCTATCAAGAAACATTGATATCATCCTAGTTGACATCTCATCCTAGTTGATATCAATGACAAACCAATGCCAACAAACTACCCCTTTGGCATCAATGTCCAAAGGGTGATAGGTATAAAACTACGCAAGCTTGAAAACTATTATTAAAGCTACCAATCTCTAACCACAACTTTAGAAGAACTCCATCTATGACTGTTACATTAGTAAATGTGACTTTTCTCAAGTCATTCCCCTTGTCTATATTGTTAGGAATAAGGTGTCTCAACCTTGTATATTTCCTTACATTTGATATTATTTGTTTTGTAATTAATTGTTTGCATATAATGTATTTAAGTTTGATATCCATTCTTTCATTTAGTTGAGTGAACATGTTGTGTTTTCACTCCACTTGGAAGATGACAAGGATGATCAAACTTGGTCCAGGTGTATCTAGGAATCCCTTTCTGTGGTAGAGGTTATTTTCCAAATGTCGGCACTTTGGACAATGTGTAAGGTAATCATGACTAAAACGGTTATGACAGATTCCTATGATGGTCATTAATATTTGTAAGAGATAATTGTGAAAGATTCGATGACAGGTGAAGACATGCAAGACATGTGGCAACTGATCATGTTGAGTACTACCACTCTTCTGCAATGTGTGGGGTTCGGGGTTCCTATTTTTCTGCAAAATGGTAAAACCCTAATATGGTTGTCTTTGGAAGTTGCCCTAAAAAGGGAAGCGCGTGATATAAGTGTTTTAGGGTTGGAAATCACTGGGTGAGAAGTTAGTGTATTGTTGGAATGTTGTTATGTTGTTGGATTCATCTTCAAGTGTCGATTATCTCCTGAGAGAACTTGCATTACAAGTGTATTGTAAACAACAACAACTTTGATTAATACATTGTGTAGGTTTTGGAGTGCTCGGGTTTTTTACTGAAGGGTTTTTCCTAGGGTAAATCATTGTGTCATTCTCATATTTCTATGTATGCATGTTATTGTAGCAACATCTAAGTTAATTGTATTATCATTCTATAATTGATAAGGGTTAAATATAAATTTGTACGATCCTCTCCTCGGGATTTTAGCATAGGGAATTGTTTTTTGCACACATAGTTTCCTTTCATATATACTCCGGTCTTACACAAACATCATCTTCATTTATTGCAGTACTAATTGTTGTACTTCCTGCACTTACATCCATATGCTCTATATCTACACTAGGTCACATTTCAAATAATCATCACACTTGTACAACTTCCTATATTCCTATAATCTTCACTTTTACTTTATACACCTTTCACAAACACTAAACTTTCTATCTTTACAACTTATAAAACTGCCTATCATAGGTGACATAATGTCATACACTACTCAATACATCTTCAAACAAATACTAACAAACTTGATGTCAAGAACTTTTTATCATCAACAATACAAGATTATCATCAATATGAGCAACATGAATCATGATTATCATCAATCAATTTACTCAAACTATCTATAATTTGCACTTGTGACTTTGAAACATATCAAAACATCTGAACACATGCAAAGCTCAAAATCTAAACACATGATATACTCACAATCCTCTTGCAACTTCATCTCTACAACAACAATTTAGAAACCTTTTAAACGTAATAACACAAACAATGTCAATCTGTACACAACACATATCAAACTCTTTATGCTGCATTTAAATGAAGCATCTTATGTTCCATTGCACTTGCAACTTCTATAATATAGATTTTACTTCCTCTTTCAAAAAAAAATGTTGTACATTAGTCAAAAATTTTGATAAGAAAATTTTGAAGACTCTTGCAACTTCCTGTCATATGCTCTACAAGAAAACTACTAAAACATCAAGCATACTAACAATACCATTTTAATAACCATTCCCATGTCTCTAGTAAACCCTTGTGATAATGATAACTCTTGAAGCTCTTTTTCTCGCAGTAATATTAACAAACAAATGCCAACAAAGGTTTCTCTCCATAATGTTCATGATAGTTGTAAGATTTCGCTACGAAGGTAGCCAACCAAGATCTAGAGGCAATGAAAAGCACAATAACAAGAGAGAAATAATATGAAAGGAATAAACTATGGATCAACTTGAATTGATGAATGGAAGAACATTACATAGGAAACCGCTTTCGTATATAGCCAAGATGAGTACAAATGAGTAAACAAGACAAGGACAAGTGTCACTATCTCATTACATGATAATCAAGAAACAACTTATCACACACCCATAGTGGAATCACATGTCTAGAAAAGGTGGATCATCCTCGAATATATAATAAAGTTTGTGCAACAAGGTGGAGGGTGATAATGATAAGACTACAAAAGGCAGATCACCCACCTAAGGTGGCAAATTCCATCCACTATTAGTGGATATGATAAAATAATTAACATGATAAATCCACATAAAGTGGAAATGCTTCAACTAATCCTATGTGATTCCCTAAGTAAGCTTAAGTAAAGTGTAATTATTACCTAGGTATGAATTAACCAAGGTAAAATACCTTAATTGCACCACACCCCTCCTTAAGTGCAACTTAGGGAGAATGTACAAAAGATAAAAATGAAAGATGGGTGTCAACTACTAGGCCATCTTAGGTACCCATGTACAAATGCAAATGCAATCTCTCAAATGGAGAAAGGGAGAAAACTACGTGGAATAAAAATCCCCTCCAAAAGAGACATGAAAACACATAATGCTCTCAATAATGAATGAGAGAGAAGAGGGGAGACTGTGAAGCCCCCACTCCTACAAATATGATCCAAGATGATGACCGATACTCCTTCAGAGTAAGAATAAAGAGCCAATGTTGCACCAAGAATGCCAAAGTGTGACAAAACTAGGTACCAAAGTCAAAGAAGAACTGATGATGAATCACGACTACAATATGATAAAGATTAGTCATAGAGACACTTACTTTAGAATCAACTGAATACTCACTAATGGAAGATTCGTACATTCTAAGTCTCCTTTGGATCCATGTACAGCCAATGAAAAATTGGTACATTCTAAGTCTCCTCTGGAGGCATGCAGCAAGTCTCACAAGATACTTCCTAATCTATTGAATACAAAAGGATTACATCAAATATGTCATCAATGACAAAGTAAAAAGAAAGATGACACCTTTTGTTAGTAGATGTTCAACATAGCTCACAAGAGAATACAACATGATATGCGAATGGAGATCTCAAACTGATAATGATACCACCAAAGGATGTGTTGCAAATGAATGCTGATGTTGCCCTTCAATTGGACTTATGTGCCAAGAAAATATAGGAGTTCCTTGTCCCCCTAGTTTTCGTTTGGAGGATGGATCACTATAATAGGTATAGTAAGTGGACAAAAAAGTCTGTTCCTAATTTGCTTATTTATTTGAAATTTTCTTCAAAAACTTATAACAAAGTTTTTAAAAACATTTTATTGCTAAAAAGAATTATTGAATAATAAAGAAAAAACTTTTTCTTTTTATTTTTTATTTTTCTTTCTTGGACTTTCAATTTCATTTATTACAATTGCCACAATTAGGCTATAGTAGACTTAGATCACTATGGCAAAATACCAAACTAATCTATGCATTACAATTGCAAAACTAAGACAAATTTTGTAAGGACAAATTTTGATCAAAATCACTTTAATTTGATAGTGCCATTGTAAAATTTAGAAAAAAATTATGCACTTTCAAAAAATAATTGCACATTAAATGGAGTTCGTATGAACCCCAAAAAGGGCTTGGAAATTTGAAAAATGGGATTATACAATTTTATATAAACTTCAAGAATAGAGATTAGAAACCATTTGTATCATTATGTAGGGCACAAAATTCTACACCAAATAAAAAAAAAAAATTGCTCAAAAAAAGGACTCTGAATGACTAAGATATTGTTGTTGGAAAATTGCCTTCGTAATTATGATGCCTAAATTTCTGCCACACCTCCAAATTTCAAATGACTATAGATTTGGTGTTGGTGTCTAATTTGGATGAAACAAAAGTCAATCTTGGGGTTAATGGACCTCATCAATGTGATGCCAACCCCTGATTTACACCAACAAGCTCCAATTTTTCCCTACTATAGAAAGCCACAAAGAGGATCACCCCAAAATTGACCAAATATGTACTCAAATATCTCAAATGGAAAACCAATGGCATTCTAAAAGCTCTTACCATGTAAGATTTGACTGTGAAGGTAACCACCCAAGATATAGAGGCAATGGAAAACACAATAACAAGAGAGAAATAATATGATAATAATAAAATTTGGTCTCACCAAGAATGTCATACAATAATTTGAATCAACTAGAATCAACATAAATTGATTGAACATTACATAGGAAACCCCTTTCTTATATAGCCAAGGTGAGCACAAAGGAGTGAATGGGACAAGGACAAGTGTTGTCATCTCATTACATGACAATCAAGAAATAACTTATCACCCACCCATTGTGGAATCATGTCTACTAGAGGTGGATCATCCTCCAATGTGTAATAAAGTTTGTGCAAAATGTGCAACAAAGGCCGAGGGTGATAAAGTGATAAGACCATAAAAGGTGGATCACCTACCTAAGGTGGAATAATCCATCCACTATAAGTGGATATGATAAAATAATAGCATGATAAATCTAGATAAAATGAAAATGCTCCAACTACTCCTATATGATTCCCTAAGTAAGCTTAAGTAAAGTGTAATTACTACCTAGGTGTGAACTAACCAAGATGAAATTATTTAATTACACCAACAATAGTATCTTAACCTCTTTTGATCTTCGGAACTATATAAAAATTCTTTTCTATTCATGAAGAATTTATTTCTCTTATATTGAAACGAATGTCCTCAAATTATTTTTGCTCATCTAGACATGTATTATCTCTATCTTTGACCTTATTCCATCATCGTAATGTCACCACAATGTCCTTAAGCATTTGATACCATTTATGTAATGAAGCTTTCACTGTCTTTATCTCCTCTTGTTTACCTCCGGACAGTCTGAGATGTGCTTTTCTTACCTCTATCATGAGTACATGTCTTTATTTTAATCTAACCTTGATCTTCATGTTACACATATTTTATTATTCAAGATCAATGTCTCCATTTTTATTTACCGTTTTATTATGAAATATCATCTTCCATTCATAGTTTCTTTGTCATTACGCCTTTATTCTATATTACACTTAACTAAATTTCACTATATTACCTGCTCGTAGCATTTTCTTTTGTCCTGAACAAACATTATCCCTTACATTCTTTACTTTAATTCTTTGCACAAAAATCTCTTACTCATTCAAGAATCTTTGTTCCATTCTCGTTGTATCATGGCAATGATATATCTCTACTGTATAATAGTCTGAACCATTTCTTATGACCAATATTATGCATTTGTTTCAAAATAATACCTTGCACCTTTGTCATCATTGTTCATGAATACATATTTACACTATATATATCCTGCTAATTAGTCATAAGAGACATACTCATGATATATGTTTCACTTTATTCTTTCTTCTCTATTTTGAACATTGGATATTATCACTATTATTGTTGTTGTTCACTATTCTAGATCACCGAATGACCCTTCAACATTACATATCCACTATTTTAAACATCATCCTTTCATCACACAATCTTCCACCTTGGATATAACTTGAACACAGTCTATGCAGCCTTTTCAGTATGCATATCCTTATGTCATTGCATTCTTTTATGTTGACACATTTCTTATCACTTTCCTTCTTCCTTCAATCTTATAACAATCCTAACACCTCTATTATTCATAACAGTCCTTGAACTACTTTTGTAACATATTCTCTATCACAACCTTATACAATAGTATTTTCTCATAAATCTTTATCTTTTACATGATTAAAGACTAATTTACACATAATAAATGCTTTTTGTTTATTGTCTTTGACATATCTTTATTTTTGCATCATATCATAACATCTCAACCTTGCTCTAACTATCAGTCATAGGGTTAACATTCCATAATGACTTTCCTTTGAATATGTTTCTTAGCTGGATTATGTTCACTACTGATGTAAGCTATAATTTTTCTCTATGATCACTGTTTCTCCACTACTTTGACATACTATGATTCATTCGGGTGATACCACAATAGTGGGTTACACTTTTTTGCCTAAAAGGACATTGAAGTCTACATTTTGAGAAAAACTTTCACATTCGGATGCATATTTTCATTAAATTGTTTGAAATCGGAAGATGAAGTACACTAGAGTCTTTTAGGATTTTCTGTCAAAATTCTTAATAAATTTTATTTATTTATTTTTGAATTGATTTTAATGGATTTTTTATTCTCCCACTAAAATTTCTATGTTGCTGAAAACGTCATTTTCAAAAAGGTACAATGACTTCGTACAACATAACTTTTTTTCTAAAATAGATATCAATGCACTTCTTTCAAATTTGGTTTTTTAACATCCATACGGAGGGCATGCAATTGGTTTAACGACATTATCATGATTATTGCATATTTTATGAATGTTTGAAGTAGAGTCAACTGTAATTTTGACATACCTTGACTGCGTAGCTGATAACTTGTGTATTTATCGAAATTCAATTTTTTTTTGATAGAAAGAAGACTCGAAGCTAGAGGGCACTGTTATTTTTCAATTTTCTACTATTTTTCATTGAACATCAAACCTGAAATTTTATATTTGATAAAAAACCTACATCTGATGCACGTCAAAATACATAGACCTAATTAATTCAAAATTTGTCAAATCTATATTCGTTAGAAACCTCATTCAGAGTGCTTGTGCGATGCGAAAGGAGGTATCCCTATTCTTCCATTTGAGCCCTGCACTTGAGCCCTAAAGCCATGAAAACTATATATTTCTGTTAGCCTTTGCAAATGGCCTCAATTTTGGGGGTTTCGATAGAAACTACTTTCGATAGAAAGTAGTTTCGATCGAAACTATTTAGTTTTGATCGAAACTACTTTCTATCAAAAGTAGTTTCTTAATTTAACATGCATATGGGTAAAAACCATAGAAAATTTTTGACTAGTTAGTTTCGATCGAAACTAACTTAATTTCGGTCAAAACTGAGTTAGTTTCGATCGAAACTAAGCAAAAAAGGTAGTTTTGATCGAAACTAAGAATTTTTTGATCGAAACAATCATGTACTTTCTATCAAAAGTACTTGACTAAATCCTCCCCCTCACAGATTTTGTGAGGAATTCCTTCCTCCAAAAAAGTGTAACCCACTATTGTGGGATCACCCAATCATAGATGTGAAACATTCCAATACTCTCTCATATTTGTGCATCGACTCACAAACTCAATTAGATTAGTCTTTCCATAGCTAAGAAAAAAGCTGATGTATACCTAATATGAATTTTCATTTAATTTTATTATATCAAACATATTTTTCATCCCTTTGTTTAATGAAATCACCATCCACAATAAGACCATATTGCATTGATATGCAACATACTCACCTGCCCAACAAAAGGTATAATTTTGATAGATTGCAACGGTTTGAAGCACTCTTGATAAATACTCTTTTATGTGCTAATGAACACTACCGGTTTGATATGTATGCCTATATGCTTGCAATGATATGTCAGATAAAAAAATAGACGACATAAGGATAATGAGAGAAACTACAAAAGAATTTGAATCATTCCATAAGATAGTGGCTCCATTACAATCTCAAGCATGTCCATTTCTTATATGTTAAGGCCCTTCTTTTGATGCCTTTTTCAGAATCTTCTCGACTTCACAATTTTTAATTTGTCAAAGTTTTTATCTTACTACTCTTTGCTAATCTCACTGCCATGTGATCTTTATCATACACTCACTATGCTTGTTGCTCTTTTGTCATTGCCGATAGACCCTTGATATGAACATGATAAAATCTTCTTTGTTCGATTTATAGGATTGCACTTCCTTTCTTTTAAACATTTCACTCCTTTCTATACTGGGGTTACTGGGGTAAAAGATATTATCATGTATAACTCCCTCTAAAATTATGATTCTCCTTGAAATTTAGGAGATAAAACTTGTGCATGGAGTGCACAATGCATCATCATGGGTTCATCCTTTTTACCCTTCTCACTATACTGCATGTGTTTTCTTCTCCGCACCATTGTAAGTCTCTATTTTTCCTTGATTAACTTTATCTTTTAGGGTTTGAAAAAAAATCTACAATGTTGAGTAATGTGTCCATAGTTATTGCACCTATAACATGCACCCTAATGTTTTCTACTTTTCTAACTATGAAGTTTTTTATTTTTTATACTACACTCTCTTGCTTTGTGACCAAAGTGATTTTACGAGTAACAATATCAATAGAATGTATGTTGTAATCAAGATACATATGCGCTTGCCTTGGATGGAAGATTCTTCTCAATGTATCGTTAACATTTAGAGATGTGTGTGAGTATTATGAGACTTGAACCCACTTATTGTCTTTGTTTATGATAGGTTCTTTCTTTTCTTGGCTACATTCCTCAATATTAACAAGGCTTCTCAATTTTATTTTTTTAATTAACTTTTTTTCTTCTTCACAATGTAATCCTTTCTTTTTGGTAAATGACCTTTGGCTACAATGATATCACTTAGACTTTTAGAACTTTTTTCAAACTTGAGACTAGTGTTCAATTTTTTAGTAGTTTCCTCTAAACCCATTTTCAAAGAGGCAATCTCAATCTCTAACTTTTCACTCATCTCTTCCTTTAGTTTTAAATGGATTATAACTTCTTCTTTATCCATCTTCCTTTTTACAACTGTAGATTCTAGAAATTCAATTTCTTTTTCAGACTGATCAAGACTTCGCACTAATACATCATTAGCTTCAACATTTTTTTTAAGGTGCAATTCTTGTATTTTGTTTCTTTCCCTAATATTTTCAATCTCATCAAATTATTTTGACTCATGTTCTTTATTTACAATATGAAATTCATCTTTTTTAAGAAGTGTTCTATTTATCTCTTCAACATGAGTACTAGGGGCTTTGTTAACAATACACTTCTTGATATCATTTCCTCTATTCTTGTTTTTTTCCCATGGTATTCTTTTTACCTACCTCAAATGGGTAGAATTCATTTTGAAGGAAACTTCTCTAATACAAATTGTTGGAATACCCCATACCATTGAGGGGGGAGGGGAGGGGGGCTAAATCAATGGTTTATAAAAATTAATTTATTAAACATGTAAACACATAAAACTAGTCACACACAACTTATATTAGACTATAAACATATAAATAAAAATAGAAAGAGATATATCAATACAAAATAAAATTGAGTTCTATATATACACATCACATAACACCAACATTTGAGTGGAAAAGACTTAAAGGGTAAATTAGACCTCAATGGTCATGAAAACCTCACTGGTTACAATCTATGCCTCACTAGCATTATGAGAACAAATTCATGCTAGGAAAACCTACTCTACTAATAAATATTCCACTCATTACATTTAGGGCAACAAACCTAGGAGCACAAACCCCTTACAAAAATCTTAATTTTTTTTAAAAATTTAGAGAGCTACTATGTTTCAATACAATTCACTCATTTCAAACTTCACATCTTGTAATCTTAATCACATTTGAAATCATAACTATGAAATTAACCTTTTCTATATGCTACACAGACGTTTTTATCATGAGCAAATGTCAAACCAACTTTTTTACATGTAGCCATAAAACCCCCACAATATAGAACTCTATTGAAGTTGATTGAAGAAACTAGCAAACATTGGCATACCTAATAACTTAGAAAAGTTACCTTCCTTGTACAATGATGAAATCGTCAGATTCTCCTCATACAAAGACATTCTAATCTTCTCTTGTTTTCTACTGAAGCAATCTTCCCATACAAATTGTACTTCATAAATTTATAGAATTTGCTACATCACTCCTTTTTCAGCAAACATATTTCATGACTTAATGTGGTATTATCTCATGATGCAATCTTAGCACTCATCAAATATGTACATTTTACATCAACGATCTTCTATTTTTCTCATTATAGATATCTTGTTCAATTCTCATTAATACGTTTGTTCATAAACTACCATCCTTGAAGACAAGAGTTGATACAAAATGACTTTTCCTCTTCCCAAAATAGTTTGCAAAAATAGTTTTCAATCGATTCTATAACTATCACAAATTTCGTCTTAATAATGAAATTTCTTTAATTATTGTTAACAATAAGCTATCGACTATGGTATCCAATGTGGATTTTCAACATACCATTATTGTTTGATCAACACAATCTCTCAACTTTAATATAACACTTATAAAATAATCCAATTCCTCTTCTTTCCTATCATACTTAAGTAGCCATTTCGTATTCAAGAACTAATCAACATGTCCATGCTTGCAAAGGTTAAAAAATGACCTTAGACATGATATTAAAAGTTATGTGAATGACTAATAATATTAACAATCGATGTAATGTTGTTTATTGTAACATTTGAAGTTCCTCTCACTTGTAGACTAGTGTCTGTCACCTTGAAGACAAGACTAAATATTTACATTGAAAACTCTTATTCACAAGACCTTAGCTATCTATTCTTCATTAGGAATTCAAAGAACTATATCACTGATATAAATAATTCACATTGGAATTCATCAACTAATATTTTAACTTAGATGGACATAACATATCACTCCTTCATGAACAAACACACTTGCCTCAATATCATATCTTCATTGATAAGAAAACATCAACTCAGTTAATCCATGTCAAGAAAAATTGATATCATCCTTGTTGGCATATCATCCTAGTTGACATCAGTGACAAAATAATGTCAATGCAAAGAGAAATAATGCCAATACAAAGAGGATATATGTACTAGAAAAGAAACATGATGTCAATGAGGTTCACTGTAAAAATGAAGAAAATTTGGGTGAAGAAGACTGATGAGAAGGTTGAAGAGAAAATTGTACATGTATCTTTACCTATAAGTGGTATAAATGTATCCTTTGATAATTAAATAAGGGTGCATGGTATCAAGAGGAGTTTTTTAATAAGAAATATCAAAAACACCCTTTGGTAAATGAATTTTGGATGTTTGCTAACATGTTAAAATATTTTCTTGAGCTTTTTAGGTTTCTTCAATTTGTTACAGATGATTTTTCCTTCTCTGGTAAATAAAAGTATAAGTAGAATGATTAGATTTTTAACGATAAAAGAAATATTCAAAGTGTGAAATACAACTATGTGTTGGTGAAATGTTAAACTAGGAAATATGACATTATTTTGATTACTTGCAACTACTAAACTTTTTAAACTTTGTGTGTGATTGAACTATTTCTCTTTGTTTTCAGTGTGTTGTGGAGCTTCCGTGATCTATCTTGAAATCATGGCCACTCCATTTGTTGTTGATACTAACTATAAAGACTGCATTTTCTCAAAATATTCCATGTCACACAAACAACACAAATTATGGAAAATTCGAAAGAATACATGGTCAAAAGTACATGTGCAACATCAAACCATTAAATATTCATAAAGAAAAGAACTTCCTCAGGATTTCGACCTACTCATAGAAATAATCAAGGTACCACAAGAGTAATTTATACAATAAAGTCATCTTAACAGATGCATGTCGAAATCATCACATGACCATAGGAATGTTATGTTAATTACAACAAGGAAGCCGACCTACATGTCGAACTTAATTCAAGTAAAAAGTACAAAAGATTAGTCTATTTCTTTAAGTGTCATACATAAAGCAATTTGGATGCCGATCTGCACGCCAGACATCAATACATCTCAGTACATGGAAGCCTAGTAACTGGCACTGAGGAGCTGGATGGATCTGGTGCAGCCGTGAGCATATATACTAACACCTATGTCTAGTAGTAGAACTAACATAGATGTGGCAGAGGGATGGATCATAACTAGCATATTACAAAAAAATATATATGCACAAGCTTTGGCCAAAGCATTTGACACCAGATTTATACTGGCAGATAGAATTATGAATAAATTAATTCTACCTTCCCCTGATCCTCCACATTCAGCACCCTTCCACAATTTGGAAATTTGCACAGGCAGGAAAGTAAAATCCACTAACTGATTTAATTTCAAGAGCCTATACTTTCTTTTTAAACAGAACAGTAGTAAAACGAGCATAGATACACACAATAAACTACGTTAAGAAAACATTGAGCGTTCAAAACAAACGGTCGAGTTACTTCTAGAACCATACACATAACCAGAGAGTAAATATGGATATTTGTCTTATTTCCCACCTAAGCAATGCTCGAAAAGACAGAAAATAAGCTGCAGGCCATCTAGTAGCAATGCTGAAATGAAGTGTTATACCAATTCCAAATGGAAAACTATCATTGATAAGCTCTACTAATGTTCATTGACTCAGTATTATCATCTAAACACTTAACTAAATCGTTCAATGCAAAAATAAGAAGCTACTGCAGTTATATTCTTACAGTGTATTACTGAATAAGGGAAATGGAGTACTAAAACATGGCCTCGATAGGATTAACTAAAAGAAAATCATCCATGCATAACACTAATAATAATTCACAACAGAAAAACACAAAGTTACAATAGCTCGCGAAGAGGAGAGCAAGCAAAGAAGGCAAATGCATGTCCTACAGTGCTAGAATGATATATGGCAGAATTTGACTGATGAGATCTGGTAGTGTATGTTTGCGCTTTCTAATGCTCTATTCAACACACTAAACGAATAATACACACAGGTCAATCTGCTCATCAATTTCATGAAAGGCAATGGTTGTAGACATAGGTAAACATCAAGCAAAGATACAGCTAGTCATCGACATTAACCAGCATCACACATCACCGTTGAGCACCCAGACATAGCCTGAGTAATATCACATTTGAATCGAGCACATTGGCATTGCCAGCAACTTGCATGGTATACGCAGGCCCAAACAAACAGGAAAAAAAAGAAACGGGTCTACAACCACAATATTGCTGAGGTGGATATTACGAGGAAAATGTGGTGATGCATTATTGACACCAAACATATTTACAGGAATACAGCATAACACCCATGGAAAAGACAATCCCAAACAAAATAAAAGAAAAACATTCCCAGCTGTCGTGAGCAAGGAAAACGTGGACCAGAACGTGGAAAGGAATTTGCAGGGAACTGTAAAAATAGCAGCTGTAGCTGCACAGACCTTGCTGGAAGAAAGAAATAAACAGAGTTTGCAAATAAAACAGAGTAGAACAGAGAGCTCCTTGAAATGAAATCTCAGATTACTTAATTAAAAATGAATGCAGAATTACAAATATAAAACCCACCATATGAATCAGTAAATTACGGTGATAAGTTTCAGTTATAAATGGAACTAAAGATTGCATAAAAAGAAACGGTGGAAGGCCCTAAACAGCAGTTGGAAGATGCGGATGGAAATAAATTACATGCAGAGAGTTGGAATTAACTAGAACTCTAACACCCTCCCTTAATTCTAACTAAGAGAGGAATGAGGAAAGAGGGAAAAAACCCAGTGGGAACAAAACCCCCCCTCAAAA
>MU224722.1:284-10901 GCA_018584345.1 Thuja plicata | reverse complement strand
TGAAATGAAATCTCAGATTACTTAATTAAAAATGAATGCAGAATTACAAATATAAAACCCACCGTATGAATCAGTAAATTACGGTGATAAGTTTCAGTTATAAATGGAACTAAAGATTGCATAAAAATAAACAGTGGAAGGCCCTAAACAGCAGTTGGAAGATGCGGATGGAAATAAATTACAGGCAGAGAGTTGGAATTAACTAGAACTCTAACATGAACCTTAAGTAGGTATGAACATAAACAAAACAAATAGCTGCCAAAAGAAAATTGTGGTGATAGCATAAAGATTTCTAACTGCGGCTTCCTATACCCACAGACCCAAATGATAATCTTCCCCATCACTCGAAAACAAGCACATCTTATGCAATTTATTTATAAAACCAAGAACATTTACTTATTTATAATTAACGATGCATCACAAGAAAGGCACCTGGGATGCACAAGATAGAATATTTGCAGTCTTTTTTGCCGTCCGCGACCTGCATCAACTCCTCCGCTTGCCAAAATCTCCCACCATTACCTTCGAATTACCCCTGTTCTTATTGACTCTTTTTTTTATAAAAAAAAACAAAACAAGAAATTCCTCCTTTCCTTCTTCCGTTCCAAAGACAAGAAACAGAAAAACAAACAACCCCGCGAGAGGAAGAGAAGATGCCATGAATTAAGGAGTATGGCTTCTTTAATAGCCACTCCCCCTTCATTCCCTAATCCAACTGTCTTTTATGATAATTTAAGAAAATTCCCCCGCATTTCTTTATAATATACTAATATATGTACATATAAATTCCAAAAATAAAATATCACAAAAGTATCTACAACATGTGCACAAAAGAAGAAAAGTAATCATTTATTTCGTTCACACCCAAATCTTTCACATATAAGTTCAAGAGAGATAAACAAATATGAAGCTAACATAAATGCACAATAACTCTAGGTGGTGTGTGCGTAGCTCAGATCATCTGTACCCACCAGTGCTGATGACTGACCTCCTCTACCACAACCACACCCCCACCTTCATTCCCGCATCCACTCAGACATACTCAGAGCCAAAAACAACTTATCAGTATTCGACTAAACATTTAATCAATAATTTCAATGTATTTTATTAATGCTATAATCAATAAAATCAACACATTTTATTGTGGTCTTGCCATCATATAATCACATCTCATCATAATGCTTGCTACAAGTAAAAAAAGAATCAAATTAAACATCATATAATGTCATCATTTTATTGTAAAGTCGAAATATGATCAACCAAAACATTGACGAAAGATCTAACACTAGAAAACAAAATGACAAAAAGTAGCAACATAGTCTAAACATATCGACTAGGTTAAAAAAAGTCAAAAAGTCGCATGACAAGTCTAAAATAAAAGAGTCTCATAGGTCAAGTCGTGACACTAAGTTGAAGCCTCAAATTGTGCTCAAAACCTACCCGTATGTGGCGATGGAGATGGATTCAGTTGGTAACTTTTCTCATGTACCATTGGATGTGGTTTACACAAAAGATGTGAGGGAATGTATACATGCTTTATATTAGGGATTAGTCATTCTAGTTTTGAGTATGATTGGACAGATGTGGTGGTAGAGGATTCCATTGAACAAAAATTGGAGTTAAAATATATACCTCATTGGCTTGCCCTGTACCCTAATTTCAAATCTTTAAAATCGAGTCTTCCTAGAAGTTGTCTCCTAATTCTCCTTAGTTTCCCACTGATTTATTTTGAAAATGCTCTTGAAAAGTCATGTTTTGTAAAGATAATGTTCAGATGAACTCTTGAATCAGTGAATCACCAGGTTCAAGTTCAAGTGCAGGTTCAGAGATTTAGAATTCAGGTTCGAAGCACAAGTTCACTGTGTTGAACCAATTTGAATAGAGTTCAAAGAGGTTTGAACTGGTTCAGACAGTTTAATGTTCAAAGTAGTTCAAATCAGTTCAAGGTTCAAAAGGAGCAGAGGTGCAGAGATTCAGAGCTTGAGTTTCACTGGCTCAAGATTCAAAATACAGATTAGCTCATCTAGATTCTGAATTCAAAGTTAAAATATTTCGAACATAAATTAATAATTTATTTCAAAGTTCAGGTATGATGGTTTAAAAATGCAGACTCAAAGCATGAAGCTGCAACCAACTAGTTGATTCACCATAGTTCAAAGTAATGCATAATTATTCAAAATTCTGAGTGGATAATGTGAAGTTCTATTAGTAGATGAACTTGGTCTTGTCTTCAAGGGGTCTGATAAGAAGAATGAAGCATAAAATGACTTCTATTTCATCAACTTGAAATACTTGACAGAATGCGAGTGTGGTCAAACCCAACAAGAATCAAAGTTATTAAAGATGTTTGATTGCTTGCAAATTGAAAATCAAACAAACCAAATAACAGAAAGTATCAATTGAGGAATTCACATTGATGTGAAATGAAGTCAATGGTAGTAACAATTTGTTACACAAGCCAAGGATGCTGAAGAATCTCAGAAATCATGAGATAATTATGCAAAAGGAAGATTTAATAGAGATTCTGCAAATACAAATTTGTAGGAAATAAATTAACAGTCATATAGACCCGCACACAGTATCCAATATCGTTTGACTCAGTCATTATTTTTCCAATCTCTCTGGTTAGAATGTAGAAAACTATGATTAGAACAACATATCCAAAAATCAAGCCAATCCAATGGTGGAATAATAAGTTACAACCCCCGTATGGAGACCCAAATTTTCTGTAAGGAAATAAAACTGATTTCGGTGGGCATTTCCTTAGCTCCACGTCATGTCCCTCAAATAGAAGATTCATTTGATATTGATGCAAATGATATAGTTAATGTATCTTCATGTGATAATATTATAGGTAAGTAACAATTAAACATGATTCCTATGCCCATGGAAAGTGACAAGGTGAAAAGGGGGATGTTAAAAAGATTTTCAAGAATCGGTTATGGAAGAAACTGAAAGAGATCACTAGAGAGATAAATATGAAAAAGAATGAAAGATAGTGGGGTTCTGCTACTTTGGCCTGGAGACTTTGTGCTACAGGAAGGAGGGATTTTTTTATTTTGTCTCGATTTGGTAATGCAGGAGAGAGGATAAATATTTTTGTTTTCAAATAGTGATTTGTGTACAAAGGCAAGAGGATATTTGCTGTCTTTTTGTATGTTCAGAGAGGAAAGATATTTGTATACCAGAACTTTGAGTTTGGATGCTTGTCTTATGATTCAAATTAATCTTTGAATTGTTTCAACTTTCCCTTAATATAAATTTACCTCATTTCATTGCATACAAGTTTATCATTTGGTCTTTGGGCCTTGGTTATTCATGTATTTGGAGAGAATGATATGTCTTTCTTCCTGCATTTTTTTGTTGTGTAAGGTTTGAATACGTGAACTTTGTGTCACTTATCTTCTCTTAGTTGTTCATTTCTTTCGCATCTATTCTGTGTTTACGAGTAGATGTTTGTGTGCCTTTTGTGCTTTCCAGTTAAAAGCATTCATGTTTGTAGTTAAGCAGATTCATTGAAAATTTTACAAGGGAGATGTACCTTATTAAAATTCAGAGGGTGCTTGTACACTCCCATTGCAAAGCGACCCAACTGTTAGTGGTTTATTCTATCTTCATGTTTGGGAAAATAAGGGTTATTTTGAAGGTTTTATTGGAAGACAAATCTGTTCACTAACATACCTAAATTTAGATTGGATATTAGAATTTTCTTTCCAGACTTCAACTTACAGAATGATTGGGTATGAATAGTTTTGAGCAGAGTCCATGAACATTACATACTTCTTGACAAAATGTACCAAATTAGAAAATAGATGCTTAAGGTTTTAACTGGCTTATATTGCATAAACACTCTTCCTACTCTGAGGATGGTTTAAAAAGATGTAGTAAATAATCCTACTAATGCAAAGTTTGATGGAAGGGCTTTAACTATTAAAGATATATCATAAACCATGGTATCAATGTTTTTTTTAGGGGAATTGGATATAAAATGTACTTTCAAAAGGCCCTCCTTTAGAAATGGCTATTCACATTGCATGTCTAATGGTGGTAATCGATGAACACTTTGACTTATGTGAACTCCTACGTTAGCAGTCACTTAAAAAATTGAAGAAGACTAAAGACAAAAAAATATCTATTCTAAGTACATTTCTTTGATAATATGACACATTTATATTTTTGAATGAACTCCCTTCTATCAAAAATATGATATGGGAGAAAACCAGTCCAAGAAATGTTTAAATTAGGTGATACATTAGGGATGTTAGTCACAAGAAAGTCTGGTACCACAATATATTATGGGGATGGTTCAAAACCTTTCAAAGGAATATGCAACTAATAAATAGAATCCCCTACTCGTTGGTGAGAAAATACAAAGATGAGATCACTTTTGTGTTAGTAAAGACAACTGCTTCAATAGTAGTTTAACTTGGAACCAGATGCATACATTAAGGTTATACTCAATTTACTATTCAATCCCAAGAAAAAAAATTGGCACTACTGCTGAGATAATAAATAATATAATCCTTCAAAGATTTGAAAATGGAAAATCTCAAAGAGAGTGGATAAATCATTTACAAAGACTGGTTTGTACCCCATAAAGGAAACCTTTAGTTATTTATTTTTTGGAGAAGGGCCCTCCAAAAATCCTTAGAGAACAATGAGATCTGCATTTTCTTCTCTTTTTATAAAGAAAGGTTCTTCAGAAATAACTACTAAGGCTGTTGTAAGTGAAAAGACAAGGAAAAAAATAGTAAGGCCAATAAAATTAAAACTAATACTATGAATGCCAGTAGCATCATAAATACCAATGAAGACGTTAAGAACTTTAGAATGGAGAAAAGAGATGAAGGAATTATGGCTATAAATATTGATGAATTGGAGGAAGAAATCGAAGAGGAGTAGCCTTGGAATGAAAGAAAAGAGCCAAAACATTTTTGTCTGATGAGCTAGAAAAAGAGACAAAAAGGGAATGTGCCAAGAAGAAGAAAAAGAGCATGCCTTTAATAAGTAAGGAGCCCATAAATCTAAATTCTTTAGTAAATTTAGTATGTCAGTATGAAGGTATAGAAATCATTGTTGATTTTTAGGATGATGCTTCTCCCGAGGATAAATAAACTACTTAAATGAATATCATTAGACATATGATGGTTTTTCATTTGAGTTTGGATTACATGAGGTCCAAACTAATTAAGAATCTATCTAAGGCCTTAAGTGCAAGAAGACATAAGACACTACTCAAGGAATCGAATCTCAAATCTTATGCCTTCGATAAAATCTATGAAGTTTGGTCAGAGGAGGACATATAGAGAGTCAAGAATACCTTAAGCAACAAGTTTAGAACCAAAGAAATAATAAATTTTCTTATGAGAGATGATGAATATGATTTATCTAGGGTAAATAAGTAAATATAAGATCTCACACTTGAAGCCAATGAAGAATTTAAGAGATTAACAAATGTTACAATTCCTTCTCACACTTTAAATGACAACTCATTCTTTGATAGTCTAAAAAATATCATTGCTTAAGTACTTCCATATACACAAAACAATAATGAAAAGGAAAACAACTTGGAATTGTCTATAAATAAGGTAATTTCATGTACTATAATAGTAAAGAGGATATGCAAGGAGACTTTGTCCAAGGAACTAATGAACTGGATAGTAAAACACATAATACCACTATTAATGATATGGGAGTGTCTACTAAAGTAAATAATATTGGTATAGAAGGTAAGAAAATTATTGTAGATAAGAATATAGATATCCTAGAAATAGAATATGAGAAATAGTCAAGATAATCATAATCTAGTGATGGAGAAGGAACACTGCTAGTGGATTCTTCTAGAATTCTTCATACTTTATGTTAGATCTTCTTAATATTCAACTAGACATTCAACCTATAATATTTTTTGAATCACTCAATGTGCCAATAAAATAAGGTAAGTTATAAATTGATCAAGTATCTCCTTTGGAAATATTTTATCTAGGTGATGTACTCCATCACTCATCCTAACAAGAGTTAATGAAGTCTCAGAAGGACAATTACAACTCAATTAAAGATGCAATTTGCATTCTTAAAGATGGTCTTCTTGAAATATAGTTAGATGAAATTGTACCGGCTACAAAAAAATGTTTGTTCTTTTGGAAGTGTTTAAGAAACACATTGCCTCTACAAAAGCCTCATTAAGGAAAAAAATATCAAAGGAAATAGAGAGGTAACAATTTGTAGATATTTCTAGAAGATGTATTGTCATCTACTATAGGTTATAGGAAAGAATCAGAGAATTTGATGAATATTTTGAAGAAGTAATTATTGTCTACAAATATGTTCATCTGTGGCCCTCAACCACTGAAAATAGTCAACATTATATAGGACCCTTTGAAGCTCAAATTATTTCTACATCTAAAGAAATAGATTAAAAAATGACATTGATGCCAAGGAATTATATGAACTTGAAATTATTAATATAAAGCTATAGAAACTTTATGATCAAAGTAATAATGTGAAGTGACTATCTAGACATCCAAGGGATATTGTGGAGGTACAAGTAGCTTCCATGGTCAAAATTTACAAGGATAATGGGCTTCTAAAAAAGGAATTCAGGACTCCAAAAAAAATTGGGTGTCACAAAGGAGATTCTAGTGACTCTTTCTTGCCAACATACTTCCTTGAAAACTATTGTGGGTAGAGGGAAGTCTCTATGGACAATATTATAGAAATATTTTCACTGGACATCCTTTAGTAAAAATGAGTCTTTGGTTACATTCAGTAAGAATTGGATTTGTACATATACTCGACAAATATTTCTATTTTTTTGTTGCTTTTGACTCTTGAGACTTTTTCTAAGAGGGATTTGTTTATGTGAGTTTTGTGACCACTACAACATGCAAGATGAAACACTTATTATTATAGGATGAAACAACAAATATTAAATCCTTTGTTGAACAAGGAAGCTTAGATGCTAAACAATGTATATGATTGTGTGATTAATTAAGAGAACTCCAAGATTTTTAGTAGTCATGGACTTAAAATCAGTTGTATGATGTAATTTCCTAGGTGTCACAAAGGGACATACAATGTTCATTAAATGGATATGAACTTTGAAAATATGAAAGATTCAACAATGATGGATCTTCAAATAATTTTAATACTAAAATTCCACAAAGAAATGGGTTTAGAAAGCTAGGGTAACTCTATAATGTAAGAGACTATTGATGGTGAGGTAAAAGGAAACTAGTCCTTGCTTCACCAAGTTAACTATACAAAGGAGGGTTCTTCATTATAATGATGTGGGGATGCTTTTTATATTGTATATGCTCATTTAAATACCCAATTATGGTACAATCCAAATGCATATTCCCAATTGAAGTTAAGTGCTTGCAATAAGTTTAGACCAACCTTACATTGTTACTTGCAATCAACAAGTATCAAAATGTTTGAAAATAAGTTTCACCATAATTCACCAACCATAATATATTCCATTCATCCAATTCTACTGCTACTTAGCATAAGTAAAATCCTAGTTTAAGTGAGGAAATGTAGAAACCATGCAACACTCCAAAAATTCACAAACACTCACCATGATAACAACAATGAAGAAGGAATAATTTTGGTAGTTTTATGACAACAATATATGTAAATCTCACTCTTTAAAAATGAAAAGGCCTTGCCTTTTATAGTGAGCTCAAGTCAAATGAATCAACAATATTAATCTGAGATCAATGGCCAAGATTACACCAACACAACCCTAATATAACTACCACTTACAAGAATTAATTTCATATCCAACTACATAAAAGAACCACCTTGTGGGATAATGGGAAAATTGCATTATTTGAGAACCAATGAGAAAATTGGATAGGTAGGGACATTAAATGGAATCCACATATACTGTTGGAATAATTTTATTAGATGGTCTTGGACACATGAAACTATAGTCTTCTGATTGGTCAAAGATGAGTGGGCACCACCTCAACATGCTTAAACTATAAAATTCATCAATCAAACTTCTTGATCATCATAAAGAATTCTTTGCATCTCTAATAATATCTCTTGATAATTAACATTTTTGAGAATTCAATTTATTGTGAGAGCCCATATTCCCAAATCGCTTCACCTTTGTAAATTTTCTCCATCTTCTTGGAAATTTTCTCATTGAAATGGCTCAAACTTGCTTGTACTTGAAATATTGATGTCTTGGCTTTAATCTTTTGAAGTGATGATTTTATTCATAAATTTGGATCCTTTTCATTGAACTTGGATTTTTGGAGGAAATTTAAGTTTGTGACGATTTCTCCTATCTTGTAATATTTTCCATTCACTTTGTACAACTTTGTTTCTTGAATCCATCTTGAAGACTTGAACTTGAACTTGGACCTTTATATCGATCTTCAACCTCAAGAAATATTTTTATTTTTCTCTAGAGGAACCACTTAAAAAAAATTTATACTCAAATTTTCCATGTTTTCTTTGGAATTGCAAAGCTTCCATGTATTTGTCTTGATTGAAATATTGGAATAAAAAGCATTGCTTTCACCATCTCATTCCCAATCCTTTGATCTTGACATAGTATTATTTTATCCTTGAGCATATCCATCATCCATTTCACCTTGCAAGATAAGAAAGAAACTTCATGTTAATTATGTAATATGAAAATGGGTACAATTGAAATCACGAGTAGGAAATCCTTCAAAAACATAATTTTTGGTTAACATGAAAGTTTCCTTTGGATGAACTTGAACAAAAGAGTCTCACTTCTGATTTGATAAGTCTAAATCATTTGATTTTCTCTCACATACACCTTATTTTAAGGCCAACTTGATCAATGATCTATTTAAAATTGAAGTATCCAATTCATTTCCTAAACTAATTTATTCAAGTCTCCGGTCTAGGTGGGATTTTGAATGACCTCAGAAAAATATGTCCAAGGTGAGGTCATATTGCAAGATCCCCTTGGAAAACCCTATCCAATGCGAGGTTTAAATCCAAAAAAACTTGGGATAGGAATCCAAAGTATTACAAGGCTTTACCCCTAAATTTTCACTTTAAAACAACATCCCTTTCCCTTTTACTTGTGTAAATCTGATGCTTAGTTTTTAATTTTTATACTTGTTCATCATCTTCACATATTAATCACAAGAATTATTTCCTTGGTCAGTTTAGATCTGACAATAAATGTTTGGATTAACTCATCATAGATTTTTTAATATCTACAACTTATATTTCTTTGATTTATCCTTCAAACTCATCACCTTAGCTTGGCCTAGGTCTTGACAACTTGATTCTCATGATCAAAGGTGGAATTAGAAAGTTTAAAGGATAGCATAAGTTTAGAATGTCTTGAACAAAGGTTTCCAAGGTTAGGTAGTATTAAGACCTCCCCTTGGATAACCATATCCAAGGTGAGGTCAGATTCTGACCTCTCCTTGGAAAAAATTCTCAAAGTTATTCCAAATATTCGCTCATTCAAACATAACATTAGCTCTTGCAATTTTTCTCATTTACTTTCATAAATCCAATCCATATCCATAACTTTCCATCTTGTTCATATTTATATTTGATAAATATATCTCATAGTATCATGTTCTCCATGCTCACATCATGTCTTGTCATTGCATTTGGACTTGCATTCTCATTTCGAATTCCTACCAAATGGTTTTCTCCATCTCCATCTTCATTCCACACTTCAATTTATTTCAGCCAAATTTCCATTCTCTCTCAATGATTAGAACTTAGAATCTAAATCATTTTTTCCATTTTCATATCATATTCAACCCTTCCTAGAATTTGATTGTGTTGGATTCCTTTCTTGCAAAGCCATTCCTCTTCATGGATCGACTCTCTAATAGAAACAACTTGTATCTAAACTAGGTGAATCTTAGCCTATCACTAGTAAATTTGACCTCAATTTTCGACGACAATTGGTCGAAATTTCGACAGTAATTGGTTGAATTTACGACCAAAACTTTCGTCGGTCTTTTTTTGTCGAAATTTTGACGTATTTATAATTAGTCAAAATTTTGACCAAAACAAAGGTCGTAATTTCGACTATAACCCAAGCTTAAAATTGCCATCTTTTTTTAGTGCATTAGTCGAAATTTTGACCAATACTTCCACCAACGAGTGGTCGCAAATTTTGACCAATTCACTAAAAAAATGATGAGAATGCCATGCTTTCCACCAAACCAGTGGTCAAAATTTTGACCATTGTATTGGTCGAAAGCATGGCATTCTCGTCGTTTTTTTAGTGTATTGGTCAAAATTTGCGACCACTCTTTGGTGGCAATTGTTTCTAGAGTTGGTCGAAATTTCGACCAAACGTTGGTGGAAATTAACCCTGGCATTGGTCGAAATTTCGACCAATGTTAATTTTTAAATTTTTTATTTTTATTTTTATTTATTTTTATTTTTTTTATTTAAATTCTATTTCGATTCAACTGTGTAGTTTTTTGAGTCAAACTCATTGACCTTTGATTCATGAGTAGTGGTTTACACAAACCCATCTCTCATGAGAATGAATGGAACACTTAGCACTCATTGGCTCTGGGTGATGCTCACAAAGGTGAAGCACTGGGACTTCCCGGGAGGTCACCCATCCCAGTACCACTCCAGCTAGAG
>MU224721.1:3208249-3223393 GCA_018584345.1 Thuja plicata | reverse complement strand
AGCGAGAACAATGGTTATTGAGGCTAAGGCAGAGAAGTCTGAAGCATTTCTGGGGAACATTTCTGTAGAGGAGAAATCAGAACCTAATAACCTCAAGGAGCCAGACTCAGCTCTGTCTCTTGCAGCTGCTAAGGAAATATGTCCTGTCAATTCAAGCTTCTTGGATGAAAATAGATACGTTTCAGAACAAAACCCCTCTCTGGAGCAAGGAGAAGTGATGCCCATTGAGCTGAAGGCAGAACCTGAATACCAAATCAACGCCGAGAATGTTGAGGTATCTGGGCTTCCATTGGATATGTGTGAAAGGAAAGAACTAGAAGATGTTCTTCCAGAGAAGACTACAGGAGACATCAATGTGGAATTCATTACTGAGAAGGCGGTTTCTGATAGCTTCTCTGTTTCCCATTATGATGGTCTTGATGAAACCAATTTGAACAAAATGGAGAAGGCTTCAGATGTGGCAGAAAATATGAGCGTAAAGGGAGGAATTGCAGCTTCCATTGCTGAAGGATCATACAATTCAGCCGTTGATAAACCCATCGAGGCTCTCATAACAGGAGATGATTTTTCTGCTATGAGCAACATTAAAAATGATCTCCCCCATCCAAGTGAGGAACATGTCTTCGGATGCGGCAAAGTGACTGATGATGTAGAATCTATGGCATCTGACTTCACACGTACACTTGTAATGGGTAACTCAGTCAATAACAATGATCTGGAGAATTCTGCAAGCATCCATTACTCGGATCCTAAAATTTCAAAATCTGAAAGAAGCCAAGATCATTATAAGTGGGAGGAAGAAAATGAGAAACTGAAGCAAATGGTAGAGAAACTTGTGGAAGCTGAGAAGCTGCAAATGTCAACAATTGCTCAGCTTAACGACAAAATAAAATATTTGGAGAGTAAGCTTGGCAAAGGGGAAAAAAAGAGGAAGGCCAGAGCGGGGCAATTGAGACTAAGAAGGCACAGAGTTGAAAGGAACATTAAAAATGCCCCAGCCCTCCAGTCTTAGTGGCAGCCCTGGCTTTCTTGAACTACAAAATAATGCCTCATTGGTGTGTTATTTACAGAGTACTTCTTATGTAAGATTAAAGCGTGTAGTATGGCATGTTATTTCCTCAATATATAATCTATGATGTTTATTATCTCATGTGTGGCATTCTTTTGAATGACTTGTCTTTCTCATTTGGTTGTTTTCATGCGATTTTTTATGTAGTAGTTCAACTGTTTCTGAGCTAAGCTGGAGAAGCATATTCTGAGTGTACATGTTACTTTGGTTATATAGTGGCCTGCGGAAAAAGCAAATGAAATAAATGAAAGATCCATATACTAATGTCAAATTACGTACATTCAAACCATTTGGGTTCAAACACAAGAAATATCAAGTAATTTGAAGAGTGCATAATAGAAGCCGGACGGAAGGATTATTAAATATAATAATTTCTACTTTATCTTTCTACTTTCCACTCCCCGTTAACCCATTGTTTTTAGTAAGCTAAATTGGTCTGTCATATATCATTTGTTATAGTCTGATGATTTGACCATTTAGTAGTAAGAGAGCAGAATAGAAACCGAACAGCAGGTTTACACATAACATTTAACATCTAGATGCATAATAATTTTTACAGTCCGGGCCATAACATTAAAATTTATAACTATTGATCAATTTAACTTACTAAACGGATTGGTAAGGGGCAGTGTAACCTGACAAAGAACAAATAAATAAATTTGAAAACCTTCTGTTCGATTTGTATTCTGCTCTATGAAAACAAAGTAGCAAGAATTCAGCATTACGGAGAAAAAGAAATAGAAGCGAATAGATCAACATGGAATACACAAAAGTTTCAGAAAGATTAAAAGATGGAGTCTTCCAAACCGAACTCTGGATTTGTTCAAACTGAGTAATAAATAAGAAATTTGGAGACCATGTTCAAACTGAGCAATAAATAAGGAATCTGGAGATCATACAGACATGGAGACCGCCTGGAAAGTTGGAGCATGCATACAGCTGGAGGCTGGAGGAAATAGTTAAGCACTACAAGCACTCGACTGTGAAATTCAATGTATTTACTATTAATAGAATGTTTTGCAGTTACATGAAAAATATAAACAGAGCTTATGGAGAAGAACTGTGGAAGAAGATATTTAAGATTAGTGTTTCAGTAGTTTGAGCTTGAATTTCTGGTTTTGATTGTGTATGTTTTTAAGCATCAATGTTTCGGATCACACTTCGTGATCCATCGTCAGGATGTGAGAGCAGAGAGCAACAAGGAAATTTAAAAAAAAATTCTTATTGCTCTCTGTTCTTACATCCTGATATGGATCACGGAGTGTGATCCGAAATGTTGATACTTAAAAACATACACAATCAAAACCAGAAATTCAAGCTCAAATTCAATGGATTGTGGAAATCTAATTGATTTAGTTTCAGTAGTTGTTCAGTGAGCATCAAGAGATCTTCCGTGCTCATCATTCTCCAGTCTTAATCTTTAGGGAATTTTGAATAGTGTTTTCTAAGGTACAAAATCACTTGCAATAAAGAGGTATTACACATTAGAAAGGTAAATAAACTCTCGTCTTCTAAAAACGCACGCACAGCCAAGAAAAGGGAAATCTTTGTTTCAGAAAGATCAAAACCCTTAAAACTTTTAGGGTTTCCTTGAGAGCTTTGAATGAGTTTTTATTTTTTGAAGGCATGGAGGGTATTTTGCTGCAACTGCATGGACACGATACACGATACACAGCCGAGAGAAGGAAGCATGGCGCTTGTCATACGAATGCAGGTGTTTCTGATAGTTGTACCAGACGATCTCTGTGTGTCCAAGTATTTCTAAGGTGAAGATTTCACGTGGTTGCAACCTCTGAATACTCCAGGTAGGTTTTGTTTAAAGGAGCCTATGACAATCAGACGTAGCCCTAGATATGTGTTCATTGTTAAACGAATTTGCAGATGATGTGTTTGTCTTTGTTCCAAGGGTTCTCCAAATTTGTTTGGTTACCATTTTCAAATAAGAAAATATTTCTTATAATTATGATTTACTATGTGGATTCACGCTTAAGCTGGGGTTAGTATTCTGGTGGTAGAAGATGAACAAAACGAGAAGGGAAATGACAGCTAGATCAGAAACTTACCCGAAGAAGAAGAAGTAGCAGATTGAACGAGTATTAGAGACCAAACTGGCGGTTACCCGATCCGGTTCTTACAAGTTGTATTTTGTTAACTGGAAAGGTTTACCAGATTCTCACAAATCTTGGGGTCGCTCTTTTAAAGATAGTTAATTATCCCACAACGAGAAGAATCAAGATCTTAATTTTTATGGAGGAGTTGAGTTAATTGGTTATTATAGTATGTCTTCTTGTTGCTGTTTAGCTTATTTTTGTTAGTGTAGGAGTAGCTGCTCAACTTTTTGTGACACTATTTGTGGAACTGGTGGCCCCATAGATGGTAAAACAACCTCGTAAATATTATTTTTAAATTAATTTTTTTGTTATTTTTGTTGCAAAAATAAATCTGAAACCAAAATTGTAAACAAATAGAAAGGAGATAGAAATAAAATGATAAAGACATGTGTCGCTTTTTTAATAACATTTCATAGGTTTTTAGGATGTAATTTAAGGGAATAAAGGTGTCTACTATTTTTATAAAGAGGAGGATTTCTAGAAGTCAAAAAAAATGTAAAGATTATTATAAGATTAATTGGAATCTTTCTTCAAAAGTATGAGGCTTTAGGGTGGCAAATTTGAGTGGGTGGAAAAGGTGCGGGGTAGAAATTGCCCCACCTTACATTTTTGTTTTTGCCACTTGTTAATCATATGAAAATTTTTAATCCTTATCAATAATATTTTTACATATTTTTTATTTTAAACCAATGTAAATTAAATATTCAAAATAAAACAATTCATGATTTGAGAAGCTTAATTTTTAAGCATAAATTCCACTACAAAATTCATGGGACCTCCCACTTTAAAATAATCCTTAAAATAATAGCAACACCCACTTAATTTTTTTTAGAAAGTCTCCCCTCCATGGATTCGTACCCTAAATAAAAAAAAGGAGCATCTCATGTTCCCTAGTTGCTCATGTACAATTTCTAAATTATTAGAAAAAAGATATTTTAGAATATCTTTAGGTTAGAGTATTACTTCTTAAAAATTTAAAATATTTTTTTGAAAAAAAGGAGTGAACAATTACTTGTTAGAAAAAATGATACAATCTAATGAAAGAGAGAATATTAAAAGGCTTGTACAGACCCTTTAATTGTTAGAGATTAGATAAACACATATAAATTTAAATTTAACCAAATAAACTTATAATATTAAATTTACGTGGAAATAGATTTGTGAGAAAAAACCTCACACTCCAAAAGCTAGAGCTTAATTTTATTGTTAGCAACAATCAACAACTACAATTTAATGCACTGATAAATGCTCTCTCTTTACGAGTAGTTATGACAACAAAGAATTTTAGAGAAAAATATGATACAAAACATTTTTAAAAAATAGACAACTTATTATACCAAATACATTGAGAAACTATATATTTGTAGAGCTCAACACATGTTGAAAGCACCTATGGTTTTCAAAACTATCTCATAGGCTCAAAAGTTAAGTGGTGTAGAAATTTAAAAAAGTAGTCATTTCCATGACATGTTTCATATGGCATCTTGCCATATGCAACACCTACCTTGCAAAACTTGTCAAAAGTGAACTCCACTATAAATACTAGTTGTGAAATAATAACTTTATATGACTCCTCCACTGAGCTAGTTATCATCATAGTAAATAAAAGAAAACTTTTAGGACTTCGAAAGTGGGTGTAATAAATAATTAAATAATTGATGCAGTCATTGCAGGCGTTTCCCCAATGGAGATGGTCCAACCATGTAGCAAGAGTTAACACAACGAGATGGTCCAACCATGCAGCAAGAGTTAACACAATGGAAACAATCAACACAAGATCATTAAGAACTCAATAATGAATGTGGATTTTTAGACCATGGTTAATCCATTTGGCCATTTTTCTCAACCAATTCCAAATCCAACTTATGTAGTTTTACTGTGTTTGAATTAAGAAAGTTATCAGGAGGCTGACTTTGAGGGGTAATGATGGTTGACCGGTTGACCATCGGAACAAGCTAATTGAAACCTCGTATTCTCTATGTGTAAATGAATCCATGTCTAGGCTTAGGGGTTCATTTGATAGTTTTGTGAAGTTAAATCCAATCATGACTTATTCAATTTTCAGTGGGTGCAGCAATAAAGTTTTCTAGAGGGCTAACTTTGCAGGCTAACATTGTGGTGCCAGATGAACATCATAACAAATGAGTTGACTCCTTATACTCCTTGTATCTAAATGTACTACCAGGATCAATGACAGGGTCTCAACAGATAGTTTGATCTTTTTCAAAGTTAAGATTTGAATGCAATTTCTGTTATTTTTCAATTTGCACTAAGGTGAGTCTTCCAGGGAGCCACCTTTGCACTAAAATATCTTAAGGCCAGAAACATTTCATTATGAATGAATGGGTTTGTTGAATTGTAGACATCCAAATGTGATACTAGGATATATGGTAGAGCCTCAAAGATTGTTTTGTCATTTTTAAGAGGTTGATTCCATAATCAGTTTCCATTATTTTGACATGTGTCTTTGCAGTTTGTAATAAGCTATCAACTTTGGAGTTAAAATCTCCCGCCTCAGGAAGCATCGTAGAGAGTTTTTTTGTGGGGTAATGATAAACATAGAAATCTCTCAGTGCTCATTTTGTGATTTTAAAGTATATTATTATTTTAAATCAATTTTGATTGAAGTGATAGTATTTATGGATACATAAGATGCTTGGAGTA
Organism: Thuja plicata; assembly: GCA_018584345.1. Lineage (NCBI taxonomy): Eukaryota > Viridiplantae > Streptophyta > Pinopsida > Cupressales > Cupressaceae > Thuja > Thuja plicata. The sequence goes on along the minus strand of MU224721.1, from coordinate 3,217,549 downwards.
GTAAATCAAAATCGTCATTCTCACAGGCGTGAAAGGTGCAGAAGATGTATATGTTCAATTCGACGGAATGCCTTAAACAAATGTGCTCTCATGAATTACAATGTTTACGGGACTGCATATTGGGCAGTGACAGTGGCCGCGCAAGGGACATATTCAAAGGAGGATGTTTTAAAAAAGTGTCTCACCTCATGGCATGTCATTTTCTGGTTATGCACATGATGGACTTGTTGAAACAGCTCTTGGAAGCCTGGAATACGATGTATTTAGAAGGTATAAATCCCAGATTCAAAATGATTTATGTATCCTCACTACCCGTGCCAAATTGAAAGCTGGAGCAGTGCATAAATGTAAGTGTGAAAGTAAATGCAATTGTTATGTATGCGCCAAATGCTACAGCCATTACCACATCCTCTCAACCTGCGCAGTAAAGCAGAGTATGGTTTGGAACCTTTCAAGCAAATACTAGTGGCAGTTGTAAAGCCAGTATTCTTCTTCCTTCCTACGCCAAGCTTGGAAATTCTTGAACAACATATGACTATCCATCCAAACAGAGACAATGCATAAGGAACAACACTATTTGGGAAAAATCTTCCTGAGAAAATGTGGTCGCAGGGAATGCAATGATGTGATGCACAAATAGATTTGTTTTGGCATCATTAAAACTTTCAAGCAAATGCAATTCGCTGGGTGTATTGCCAAGTTCGCCAAGCTTGGTAGATTTCAAAACAGAGTACGGGCATCTTTCAAATCTGCGCAGGGTATGAGTTTTGTTTCATTGAAACTTTCAAAGAAAATGCAATTCGCTGGTGAAAATCCAGTCTCGCGGCCTATATTCCTCTGTACTTGCGCACCATTTTTGGTGAAAAGGCTTTCGAAACATCCATGTAAATGCAAATTGGCGGGTGTAAAACCAAGTCTCATTCACCTCTCTGATATCCTCCATGCATAGTAAGATGCGAGCAGTTATTTCAAGCAGTGTCTTCTCATGGATCCCAACGATAGAGGATATGCTCGAAATAGTTTTAAATAGATTTGGCGTCATTTTCTCTTTGTCCATACGTTAAGTGGGAGCCTGCGAAATAGAGTATGTGCCTTTGTCAAAGCATTGAGGGTTGTAGAGTAGGCACAATTTTGGTAGTTTTAGTTAAAGAGCTTTGAAACTATTATCCCACATGGACAGTGAGATGGATAGTTTAAACATTTTTATATAGAAACACTTATATGTAATATGTCTAAGGCAGGTTTTTGGTGATTGTGCTCGGTTGGGGAAGGTGCTTAAACCTTAAGAGTAAGGTAATTTTGTGGGCCCGTGCTCAAGTGGAAGTTGATGTGGCAAATGCTCACAGGGCCCATATAGGTGAGAGGTGTCAGAAGCTAATGTGGCAAATGCTCGCGGGCCCACATAGGTGAGAGGTGTCACAACGATGTGATGACATCAGCAGCAAGCCCAATCGGATAACGTGATCGCCCATGGTGCCATGTGTAGGTGATGCAAGAGCTACCATGACACTTAGGTGGCCGAGAGGCATAACATAAAGAGGACTTCCTAATTTTTAAGGTGCATATAAAGCAGTGAATGAATCGCCTTCACGAAGGATTTTCCAGATTTTTAAGGTGTAGATAAAGCAACGAATAAATCAAGTCTTTTTGGGAGTATGCATGGAAAATCAAATCAGATTTTGTTCTTTAAAAGGGGAGAAGATATTTTGCAAGTGAGATGTTTTTAGAAGGATGACAAGTGGCAGCATCAAGTGAAGTCTGGCTTTTCTCTCTTCCATATATCCTTTTCTTCTTCAATTTGTAAGGGATAGAATTTTGGAGGGTTCCAAATTTTAGGTTCCAATAGGGGGTTCCATATTTTTGTGTGAGTAGAGCTCCACAAATTTTGAAGTTTCTAGTATGAGTTTTGTCCATTATGTAAATAATTTTGTTTGCTTTTTTCCAGATTATGGTTGTTTGAATGCAAGTTGTAGAATCGGGTATTGAAGCAATGTTCAGCCTTTTGAGTTGTTTTTGTAATATTTTATGAAATTGTCACCAGTTCTTGTACATCTGATCATTTGAATGAAATATATTAAGGATGTGTTTGTTCATCTCTTCAAATTCCTTACAGTTGTGTTATTTGTGCATTAATCTCTCTCAAAGAGAGTTAAGTTTCATTGTTCAAGGGATTGTGGTTTTAGGTATTTGAGCTGGATGTGTGAAGCATAATTTCATAATCTCATGAGGGGATAACTAATGTAAGGCATTAGCTCTTTTTGTGTCCATGGGATGGAGTTTCGTTGTGGAGATATTCCCTTTTGTGGCTGTATATTTGACTCTGTAGCCCTGGAGAAGGCACTAATCTATTTATTGATATGGGGATTCTCAAAACTTAATATAAATAAGAATATCATTTACCTTTTATGTTGTAGGGAGTTTTGTCTCATGTTTTAAGCCAAGCTACAAGCCGACTGAATGCTTAGCTAGTATTTAGGACTACCCTGGGTTGTTATTGAATGATTTCATGAGACCATATGTTGTTTGTTGATGTTGTTATTTGTTTTATTGGTTTTATCTTGTGTATCGAAGGGTGTCCCCCCTAGGTTTAGTAGAACCTAAAGTGTTGGAGGATCATTTGGATCCTTGTTAGTTGGTCCTTTTCACCCAAGTGTTCAATAGTTAGATTTGGCTACTCTTTAGTATCTGTCGCAGGGTGAATGGGTTGTTGATCGATAGTCCAGCATAAACAGCAACCAACACCTACCTTTGTCAACCACTACATGAACTATCATTCTCTCTTTAACCTGCACATGAATGGGCTTCCCAAAATATGATTTGATGCTTCTCGAGAAATGAGACAAGCTACTACTAGAAGCAAAAAGGGTCTCATATTCATCACGATTTGTTACAATGGCCTTTTTTCGCTATCATTTCCATTATCTAAGTTTGAAACCTCTTTAACAGTAATCTTTTTTTTTGGTTTAACCGCAAGTCAGGTTGACCTACGGGGGGTGTTGGTCTCCTAAATGATTTCAACATCAGAATTGATAAGGAATTTAGCATTTTGTAGGCTTTAGCCTTGGATTTAGGAGGTGGGACAATCCTCTTTTTTCTTCTTTTTTTCCTGATTAACCTTATGCAAAATAGGGTAGGTCTCCTGTATGATTTTGAGATAAGGGTTTTAAAGGCATTGCTTGCTGCTAGGGTCGAGAGTGTCCATGCGACTAGCAAAAGGGGGGGTGGGAGAAGTAGGCACCTCTTGATAAATATTTTGGCGGGGAGGGCAGAGGGTTGAGTGGAAGTGATAGAGACATAATATAAGGCCTTGGAGTAAAACAGTAATTTTTTTTTATCATGGTTCTTGGCCTTATTCACATCATTGACATTTCTTTCAATTGAATGTAGAAGATAACAAGGAATATAAATATCAATGTGTTTTCTAAAGTGGTTTAAAAAAGGTAGGTGGTAATAGTAGTAGACACAAAACCTTCCCTCCAATATGAGATACTTCATCACAACCAGACAAACATGATCCCACGGCTCCAACAACTAATCATGATCATAACCACCCCTTAGCTTAACGGGTTGTTCACCAACATAGAAGAACTGGTCAAGGCTAGTAGTGTTTGAAACCTTGCTAGTCTTCTTCCAATTGTGACCTTCAGTGGAGAGGCCCGTGACCTATGAAAACATGTCTTCATTGACCTCGAAAGAGATTCCACCCATAGAAACCCATCTAGCCTCCCAGGAGCTAAAACATTGTTTAGACTCTCATCATGGCCATTCATGAACTTCATAAACTATGAAATTTCACCTTCTTTGCAAATATGACAAACTGTTCCATTAATTTTCCAATCATCACACTTATCGGGCTCAATGCGCACATGGTCTCCACTCACAGTGATCCAAAACAAACTAGAGTAGTTGCAGAGAGTAGGGCTCAAAATAATTGTAGAGATGTTTCAACAAAAAAAGCCCAAGATAGAGTTTTTAATGGGAATAAATGTGGATAGGTGAGATAAATGGTCATAATGAATGCATTTATTATAATTAAAGCCCTTAGTATTTCCCAACTCAAAATTAGTAGCTTCCTCATGCGACAAGTCCATCAAAAGGTAACTTGTGAAGGAAAATATAATCTCAAATATGGTGCAAGATTTAGCAATATTCACCTGCTTAGCGAGAATTTCACCATTACTCCAATGGTACAAACAATGATGATTCCTTCACACTACCGAAATCAAAATGGTGTAAATATAAGACACAAGCATAGTGGAGGATGCCCAAGTGGCCAATTTAAATCATGATAGAGAATTGTCTCTAACAAAAAAATCAAGAGCCCATAAAAAATCTCTAACAGTACCACAAAGGCCTCCACTAGAGTCCAGTCGTTAGCTTTGTAAACCATCATTAGGATCCAAAGGGTAATCTTTCCTGATGAAAATGAGAGTCCTAGAAGTGAGAGAGTTCCTTTCACCAACATTTAATACTAGTGAAAGATAACCCAGTAGAGGCTAAATGGTCAGTGGCAACATTGTCTTATGTAAATATGATGAATGAGGAATTAATCAAATCCATTAAGAAGGGAAAGAATTTCATCAATTATACCTTGAATAGACCAACCAAGGGAACGAGCCCCTCTAGTAGCTTTAATAATAAACTAAGAATCCTCTTCTATCACAAGAATATGAATGCCAATAAAGAGGGCAATTTTGATTTCCCACAACAAGGTCATACCTTCAGCCTAGTTGCTAGTAGAGTCCTGCAGATGGCCAAAATAAGAAACAATGAGTGAGCCATGTAATGATTCCTAATGATCCCCCCAACAGAAGCCAACCCATTTCTAACAACACCGTCAAAATTGACCTTACACCAAGGAAAGGAAGGAGGTTTCTAAATGGTGCTCACTTGCATTATCTTCTTGGAATTATCAAAAAAATTGAAGTCCTTTGGGAGCTTCCAAGAATCGGTTAACAAGTAATCCTGGTCGAGAAGGAGGCTCAGAAGAGGCTCTCCATCTGCAGATAGAGGTATTATCCATAAGGATTTTGTTCAAGACGAACAACACCTCATCAACACTCTACTCCTTATCTCTAAACACCCTATTGTTTCTCTCCTTCCAAAGACATCAGAAAATATGAGGAGGTATCTACTATCACAACTGTTTAAGAAGAAGGTGGTGGGAGGAGCTTCTCTAGTCAAGAACAAACTAGTTTTTGTCATTTTTGAAAACCCATTAAAAATTAAATGTTTGGAGCGTGTGCTTCCAAACCAGGGAAGCAAACTTGTAGTGGATCAAAAAGTGGGAAATTGTTTAGGTCTCTTTCTTACAAAGAAAGCTTCAGTTTGGAAGACATAACCCTCTCTTGATAAGGTTGTCAAGGGTTAAATTTTTTCCATGCAGGGAAGCCCATGAGAAAAAGTTATTTTTTAGGATGAGTTGAGCATTCCACACCCTTTTACAATAATTAGGGTCATCGTTGAATTTTAGCATTAAAGTGTAAGCTGTTCTAACTGAGAAAGCACTAGAGGACTACATAGCTCAAAACAATTGATCCTCCCTAGCGAACAAAGGGAGTATAACTTGACTCAAGAGGAGCTATAGATCAAAGAACTTGGGAAGGAGGTCAGGTCTATTAGCAAAGCATTGCAAAATATTTTTCCATCCACCCCTTGGGGTGAAATAGTCAGAAACATTAGATCCTAAAGCAGCCTTGGCATGCCTCACAAGAGAAGAAAACTCAGTGTCCATGAGGGGCTTGTTCCCCAACCATTTATCATCCTAGAATATGATAGTTTACCCATTTTCAATAGGACATTTGAGGTCATCCTTTAGTGGAGACCTACACTTAACAATGTTGTTCCAAAATTTTGAACCTATAGGGAGACCATTCAAGCCAGGATCCTTGTGAAATAACTCATGGTTTAGGTACTTAGCTTGAATTATTCTATACCAATTTTCCTTACCAATAACTAGGTTCAATCCCAATTTGGTAATGAGAGCTTTGTTAAGGTTAGTAAGATTTCTAACTCCCAACCCCACTTGGAACTTAGGGTGGAAAACCATGTCCCAGTTAACAAGCACCATTCTTTTCTTTTGTTGCATTTTAGTCTAGAGGAAGGTCCTCTCAATTGTCTCATGTTTTTCAGCCATGGCTCTAGTGATTTTAAAGATGGAAGGAAAATAAGTGGGAATTCCTTGGAAGCAAGAAATGAGAAGTTACATCTTACCAACATTATTGAGGAGCTTACCCTTCCAACCAGCTATCTTTCTCTATATCCTCTCCAGGATGTCATTCCAAAAGGTGGGGGTAACATCTTTGATAGTGAGGGAGATGCCTAGATAGGTATCATGAATAATTTCACTCTGACATCTAAGAATATCCGTGATTTTCAGTTGAAGATCATCCCTAGTGTTGAAAAAGTAGATTTTACTTTTTTTATAGTTGATTCATTGCCCTGAAGAACGTGCATAATCATGTAGGAGGCATTTCCACTCCTTGGCCTCCACCATAGAAGACCTTTCAAATAGGAAGGTGTCATCCACAAATTATTGCAGAACAGAGGGAGTGAGAGAAGAAGCAGGTGTGATACCCTAAATGTGGTCAATAGTGGAAATATTCATGAAATTTATGCTAAGAATCTCGACAAGCATGATGAAAAGATAAGGGGATAAATGATTTCCCTACCTGAGGCCTTTGCCAGCTTTAAAAAATCCTTAGGGTATACCAATGACAATGATAAAGTATTGAACAGTCTCGATAGAGATATTGATTATAGCGACTAGTTTGTCACTAAAGCCAAACTTAGATAACACTTTGTAAATAAATTTATAATTAACCTAATCAGAAGCCTTAGAAATATCAATTTTAAGGTCCATACCTTGATAGCGTCTTTTGTCCATTGAATGAATTATTTCATGAGTAGCAATGACAACATAAAGAATCTATTCGCCAAGAACAAATCCCTTTTGGTTGGTTCTAATGCATTTATCTAGGAGAGGCTTCAATCTATGATCCAAGACTTTAGAAAAGATCTTACAGATAGTATTAAAAATACTTGTAGGCCTAAATTTATTCATAGACTTAGGCTCTGATTTATTGGGAACAAGAGCAATGTAAGTTTTTTTCAACTTCTTCAGTAGTTTCCTTGTCCTGAAAAAGGTCCATGGTTTGCATGGTCATATCATAGGAAATAATATCCAAAAAAAACATTGAAAAAAATAGGAGGAAATCTATCAGGGTTAGGAGAAATTTTATGAATCCATGGAGAAAACCTCAAATCTAATCTCCTCCTCAGTGGTAGGTGCCAGGAGGTTATTATCATCTTGATTCACCACAATACAGAGCTGGATGAACAACTTATCTTGGATTTCAGAATTGTCTCTCCAAGTGTTGATGCAATAACATGCTAATATATAACATATTCCATCATGAGTTCATACTTAAATCTAGTTTATTGTATCTTTCTCCTCCTTATACTCATATTTTCTCTTGATTTTCTTCAAGAATCTTGAATCATAATGATAAAATGAATTTTTTAGATTGGATTTGTGAATGATAAATAATTTCCTTATATAGAGCTCTCCAAGGTATTTACAAATTTAAATCAATTTCAAAAGGTCAAATGATACTATTGGGATTGGATCACAAATGGAAAGAGATGTCACTTGCACATGTTTGAATCTAGACCCCTTTTGGAGGGACTAGAAAGAGTGGTGGCATAGTATCAAGATATATTCAACATAATATATATTCTTAATGTAATCATATGATAATATAAGGCTCAAACAGGCATGAAATGAACCAAGAAAGGGAAGAATAAAGTAGAGGATCAAATAGAATGTGAAATTGTAAAGGGTTACCATTTACTATAGTGCACTAGTCAATTTGAAAATCCTGACTTGGTTATTCCTTTCAAAATATATTGGTATAGATAAAATTTTATAAGAAAGGAAGGTTTTATTATGATAATTATAATAAAAACTAATGAGATTGATTGACCATGTTGCAAAACATCAATCACTAGTCAAAATATGGCTTTGAAAATGCACTAAAATAATAATTGTTTTTAATATAAGAGTTATTTTTATGATGGGATACAACACATGAATGAAAAGGTGAACATGGAAATTTTTATAATTTATGGATATGACCTTTTAAAAACCATAAAATTCTAGGTGACAATGCTTATTTCTTGAAAACCCAAACTGGTGAAGACATTTCTGATGACATGTAACTGATTAAATGGTTGACTATATTAAGTTGAAGATGATGCAAGACATTAAATCCGTTAATGGTCTGTATTGTCATTGATGTCAACTTGATATCATCTGTATGGTCATATATATAATGCCAAAGACTTCAAAGATCCAATGGAATAAAGGTTATTCTTTCAACAATACATAAAAGTCAAGTATTCACTATGTGACAGACTACACTGACGGAGTGCACACCATTGGTAAAGACAGAGATAAAAGTCACAGTGATGCCTGACGAGCAGAAGACAGTGTTGTCCGACGAAGTAGAATCATATGATGCCCGATGAGCTAAAAACAATGTTGCCCGACGAACAAGATCCAATGATGCCCGATAGACGGAGATCCCAAAGCTAACTGAAGCAACACTAATGGAACTGGCAGTTGTCACCGGTGACAAACTGTAGAATTGACTGACAGAACAAAGAGATCATAAAATGACAAAATATCTAGCTGGCAGAGCTAAAAGATAGACTTAACTAGTTGTTTGATTTGTTTTATTCAACCACAGTTAAGTAAGTGATTTAAAGATGATTTACACAGTTAGCAAGAAGATAAGTATGAGATAAATCAGGAGTTAAAGCCACAAATCAATTTGGATGGATTGTTTTTCATGCCAAGAATCAAGAACCAAGAATTAAGGAATATCATGTCTATTTAAGAGACACGCATAATTCATTCTCAAGGTGTGGTCGAGAAGAAATCAGATACACGGGGGAGTGAACTGATAGAAGATGCTGAAGAGAAACTGATGAAGGATTAACTTCATGCAGTCCTGATCAATCAAGCTGAGGGAGAGCTAAAGAATTCTGCAGACACCGACGGACAGAGAAGCACAACGTCACAGAGCAGAAAGAGTTGAGTACAAAGGAATTGTATTGATACATTGATCAGAAAGATATTGTAAGTAAATAGATCTGAAAATCTACAATTAAGTTGCATTAGAAATAGGTCATTTTATTTTAGTTTAACCATTGAAGCATTAAGTCTCTTAACAGAGCAGGACTTAACAGTCTTTTGTAATTGAGGTATATCCTAACAGATTACCAGAAGGTTGACTC
>MU224721.1:3136500-3161365 GCA_018584345.1 Thuja plicata | reverse complement strand
TCTTTTGAGCCTTAGACTGCTTAGGGCCTTGTGAGTATCTTGGTTCTATCTCCTAGCACGAGGGGTGGAACCTCATCAGTTCCACATGGTTGGGTGGCAAAATCTTTCGAGGTCCTGTTCGTGGTTCATGACTTGGATGCGTTCAAATTTATGTATTGATGTAGATATTTGTATTTTACATAATATGTAATTTTGAAAGGAAAGATGAAAATATATTTTGTAGTGCCTTTGGGCCAATTATGTACTTGTTATTATGGGATCTATTATCAGAAACATGTAATTGAAAAGGGAAAGCAATGTAATTGGGAGGGATAGTTCTAGGCTTGATTTCAAGGGTTAATATTTGAAAGAACAAAGTTGGAAATATACAATGTAATGTTGAATGATCTTTTCTATCTCTTCTTTATTGCAATGAAAGAAAAATGTTTATTATGCTAAATTTGAAATATGATTTGTAATGAATAGTTATTCAATGTGTAGGAAGGAGAAATGGAATTAGTATATAAAGTAAGGAATATAATTGTAAATGAAATGTTATTTTCTTACCCTATCTCTTAATTCTAAATGCAAAAGTAAAGAAAGGAAATGAAATTTGATTTGGATAAGTAATGTAAATGTGTTAGTAAATGAAATTTATTAAGGGAACCTTAAGGAATGTAAATGTGGAGTAGTAATGATGTAAGAAAAAAATAAAATAAAATAAAATTTAGTTGCAATTTTGGTCATAAGACCTGATTCCTTATGGGTTCCCTGGCAGGGACATTACAAGGAGAACTTGTAAATATTGAGGAAAATGAACCTTCTCCTACTCCAGAGGGAAATGTACCTACCTCTTCGCAGAAGAAAGGAAAGAAAGATTGGTGAAGGATCAGTTCCTGAGAATGAACCCCAAAACCCTATAGTTTCAAGAAGTAAGGAAAGGAAGTTGACTCCTACAGAAACTACTCCTGTAGGAGAGAGACCAAAGAAAATTGTTAAAAATAAAGTTGTGGAGGTTACGGAGACTCCCTTGTAGATAAGTTCTTAGATGAGAGGGAAAATTCCACAAGTTTCCCTAGACAACCAAGTTGTTCCTTTATAAAAACTTGCCACAAAACCCTATGTTGATTATGTTTAAGATAATTCCCCAATTCAACCAAATGCTCTAGATATTTACCAAAATTTAAATGATTCATTTGATAATGAGCCTCCCACATTTCACATTGAACCTGAAGAAAGTCATCAAATAGTTCAAGAAGGTAATCAGGGAAAACTTCAGTTGTCTCAACCATCAGCTCACTCTTGCTTTCAAAATGCTATTGTACCTTTTAGGAGAACATGGTTCACTAATTATATAGAGAAGGCCTATAGAGAGAAGAAAAGGCAAGAGACTCAGCCAGAAGAGTTTGGCCTGCCTACTCTGCAGTCCATTCTTTTTTAGTTTGTACAATAAGTTTGTTCTTAAGACAACTCTGTGGAAGGAAGAGAGGAAGATGATGAAAAAAGAAGAAATAGAAGACTTGAAAAAGTAAATGAAGAAACAAAAATAGAGGATGGAGCATGCCTAAAAATTGGCTGACCAAATCATAGCTTGCAGGCCTCCTCCTAGAGTATATGACATTTTCTTGAAAGAGCGATTTCTCTTGTTCCAATTGATGATGATTGTCAAAGATAAAGATAGGGTTGTGAACTATATCTCAATAAATTCATCATTCCTGAAGGGACTGATTGGAATCCCTTGCTTTACATTGGATACATACATCTAAAAGCCTATATTTCATGGATGCACAATGAAACTAATTATGAAAGGCAATTAGAAAATTACAGGGATCAAGAAAAATCAAAACAGTTACCCTTGAGGGCTGAAAGTAGTAAGCCTGATGTTCTACTAAGGGACTGGTTCAATCTCACTTATGGGAGTACAAAAATAGAAACTAGGGATAGAATGTTTTCTATCAGAGATGAAGTCTACATAGAGTATCAAGTGATGTCTTATTTCACATTTTAGAGAGCCCTAGCTGGTGTCATAAATAGATGGAATAGGTTGCCAGAGGTTTTGAAGAAGTCTAAAGCACATAGTCCTACTTGTAGGGGTCAGATAATGGGGAAATAATTTTTCTTTATTTCATACTATTTTTATGCTCTATTCTAAGACATTTCCAAAACACTTTTGATACTTTTAAGTACTTGAACTTATGAACATACTATAAGTACAGTCATATCCACAAAACCTATGGGTAGATAGTAGTGACATACTTTTCTAAATATTATATATATGTCACAGTATTTCATATAATTGTTTGAATGTATGTCCTAACATTTGGATTAAGTTGAATGGTTGAAAAATTGAATATATATGCATGTGCTACTAATGTGCCAGGGAAAGAGGAGCGGCTTGAGAGTGGATCATCAACATTGATGAAGAAGTGATGAATCCCTAGCTATGATGATGAGAACCATTATAACACCATGGAACATGCCTGATGAATTGAAGGAACTATCATTTCAGGGAATATAGGAATACAGTTATGCTATATTTCCTCTGCGGTCAATACTTTGTTGAAGTGGTTGTCTAGTCTTTATGATATTCTGTTGGGGACTGTTGCATTGTCCTTTCTTTATGGCATGAATCAATCAGGCCTTATCTTTATGTTTAAATACATTATCTTTATGTTTAAATACATATCAATCCTCTATATAAAGGGATATAATTGTTATATTTTAGTTATTTGGAGTATTTTTCCATTGTTGCAATTGAAAGCAAAGTTACTCTTTTAGTTTCGTGTATTGTTTAACTATGATGTACTTAGTTTTTCTAGAAACATAATGAAGAAGTGATTTTGAGTTATATTGTGTGTTGGTAGTTAGTAGAAGCTGACCAAGGGGGGCCACTTGGAAGGTGGAATAGAGTAGATTAGGTTAGGTTGTTTAATAATTTGCAACATTTCAAGTAGAATTCATTGTTTCCTCCTGTAGCATTATAACTTGTGTATGTTCTTGCAGCACCTGCAGGGATAATTATAGTGAATGATTTGGGTTAATAGAATAGGTTAAAGTTGAACTTATATTTGTTAGCATCAATTTCATTAAGTAGATGTGTGTGTTTACTTTCCTAAAGAAATAGTGTAAGTTCCTTTCACGTATTTCCTTCCTGCAGCTTAAGTAGCATGACTCTATGAGAGACTTAGTGCACAAATCATGTTGTTCCATTTCAAGTATACATCCCTGGGTTGAAAATTTAAATGCACTTCATGATAGGGAAAATAATACTTAGTTTGAATACACTATTCCTAGGATAAGCTTTGACATTATTTTTATTACCTATTGTGGGACTGTTCATTTCAACCTTATAATCCTATACATGTTCCCATTGCTAATACTAGTGGCCCCTCAAGTATGCCATGTGTTTCCTTACCTTCATCCATTTTCACTTACAATAGTGTGCCTTTTTATTATTCCAATGTTCCTTCCATTTCACATAATTCTCTTAATTTTACTCACATACTCCTACTCTTTCCATCGAATCTACAATCAATGGTCTTTCTCAAACTGTGTCATCTTTACAACAAAAAATTGCTTCCACAACTCAATCCAAGTTTAACATACCCACTTGTGATATTTATAGTCCCTTATCCTTGCATATAATATATATTGTCATTCCTCAATATGTGTAGATTACTTGTTTAGACACCTACAATGGTAAAGGAGATCCCTTAACCGATGTTAAGACCTTTCAGACATTGTGCAGTGAATTTTCTCATGATCAAAGGTTTATGTCTAAGCTATTTACTAGAACATTTTGGGATAAGGCCTAGCATTGGTATTTATCCTTGCCTCATTCTATTGATTCCTTTCAAAAAAATTCCAATGCCTTCATTCAACAATTTCAAAAGAATATTGGTCCTAAGATATCATTGACTAATTTAATGCATTGTAAACAAGGTCCTAAAGAAAAAAAATATTAATTTTTATGGTAGATTTAGACATTTGCATGCTTAAATTTCTTGTCCTATACCTGATATTAATGTGAAACGTATATTTATTACAAATTTAAAAATAAATATTAGGGACAAGATTGTTAGAATTCATAGAATTCAACCATCAAGATCCACTGCATGCAAAATAACCCGTTACAAAAGAAAAGCTTGGAGACAAAACTCAGAATGATATGAAAGAACAAATATTCATTCAGAGAGGGAATAATAAAATACAAAAAGATAAATCCTTATAAATGAGATCAAACACCAAAAGGTGGAGAAACTTAGGTTGCATGATAACAAATAATAAAGAATTAATTTATCATATGCCTAAAGTTTAGCTTAAGTAAACTAGAGATAATAAGTGACTTTAATAATTAAAACAAATGATTTAATTAATAAGAGAATTAAATTATTAGTATAACAACCCCCCTTAAGATAAACTTAGGGAGAAGCTAAAACCTAGAAACAACTACTAAAATTAGGAAACTTGGGTCCCGACAATAAGGCCTGATCAAGTACCTGTTATGCCCTGCATACCCATCCCTGCATTTTGTGTGCAAAATGTTGGGTCCCCTCTTTTCGCTTTGGCTCTTGCCTTGTTTTCTTTGTTTCCTTTGTTTTTCTTCTTTGAGTTTTTCTCCCACGACGTGTCTTCCCTTTTATTTCTATCTTTCATGACTCCGGGTCCGGTCCCAGAGTCTTCTGTTCTTCCAGAGCTAGATTCCAAACTCCGGGATTCTCTTCAACCCTGTCTTCTTTCATGAGAGGACATAATTGCATGGAATCCCCGGGCCTGGAGTCTAGGGGTTTGCTTGTTATAGAGTTTTTAGGGAAGAGTGTAACTTGTTTTTACCCTAAGAGTATAAATGATAATTACCCATCACTTTCACAGTTATCATGATTAAAACACTTAGAGCATTCAGAGCAATTCTTAGGCGATTAAACTGTGAATTGCTCTGTGCTTAGTAGTTGATTACAAGCTGATTTGTGGTGTCTGTTTGTGATCGTTTGAGGGTAGAATTGTTGCAGCACACTCCTGGTGTCCTTCTCCTCTGCTATTCTTCGTGTCTCCAGTTAGGTCCTCGGTTTGTCCTCTGGTTTCTTGTTGTCTTTTTGTTGCTATTTCCTTTTGTTTTTGGTTTTTATTTGTTCGGTTGTGTTGGTTCGCCTTTTGTGTTTTGCTTTTTGGTTTGCCTCCCGTTGGTAGGTTGGTTCTGCCAGAGGGTTGTTCACCCTCTGTGCAGTTGTAAACTAATGTATGTAATGTATTTTGTCTTAGGGTAGGTCTTGTGCCTGTGTAAATATGTATAATCCTGTAAATATTTTGTAGATGTTGTATATATGTCAACCGTTTGTTCTATGGGCTTCACTTTGGCCCTCACAGAGCTTTGGTTCCCCCTACATTTTTAATGTATATATGTTTCAGTCCTCAGCCTCAGCCTTCGGCCCTCATGTATATCTTGTGTATATCCTTCCATTCTGATGAGCTCATCGCACTCCGTTGCAAGCCCATCAAGAGGAAGTCGCCATGGTTCAAACTTGGCACCTTGTCGAGTTGAGCCATGAAAAATTTCTCTCTCTGTCTCATCACCTTAATGGCGGGATTAATTTCCCACGAGTGGGCATTTAAACCTTGTCCCATCTGGCATTCAATTTACCCCGTGTCAGCCCACTTTTCACCATTAATGCCGTTATGTCGCCTGTCATGTGACCATGTGCCAACCCACGTCAGCCAAGTATGGTTTTCTACTAGCCACATCAACACGGAAATGGCTAGTTTATCCAGACTCTAGGTCCTGAGAAATCCCTTGTCTTTCATTTCCTCTTGTCACCTAGTTCAACCCCAGGAATCTAACTCGCGTCTATTTAAAGTATTCCAAAAATTTTGATATGTGTTAACACTTATTGAACAGATGTAGGGTGGCAACAAATTCCCCAGAGTTTGTAATGTTCTATTTATATATCATGTTCTAACGGTTCTCCGGTCTTGTAGGTTGTGGATAATTGATCAAGATGTCTGAAGTAATCACCCCTCCTGATAGCCTGGAGCTGCCTACTACCTCCACTTGGGCGACTACAAAAACCAACGTTGAAAGGATGCTAGAAAAGCTTCCCTTGAGCTCCAAATACCTAAAGGAGGGTGTTCTTGTGGGATCCAAGGTGGATTCCAAATTTCAGGAAATAATAGACACAGAGCCCGGACTCTGGGCTGAAATGCAAGGCTTAATCCAAGACGTCTACAAGCTAAAGGCTGGCAGAGACAATATGGCCACTCACTTGGCTACCTCTGACATTATAAAGGCCATGAACTTTACCTATATAGTGCAATCACCAGAACTAATACTTCAACTAGCAACAATATACAATGGACCTACTCAGACTGTTCTGCTTGCCGATCCCCAACCGCTACAATATCCAGCAACAATCATCACCCTGGACACTACCACTTTAGCCTCAAGGTTGGGGATTCGAAAATTCTAGGGGTCCATTGTCTTCAACAGGACCAAGTCACTATAGGAGTTTGAGGAAGCTTCTCTCATCTCCTGGCAATATCTAAACAACAACTGGCTGAAGTCCCCGAAGAGGGACCATAAAAGGATGAAGTTGGAAATCCCCCGCAGGGATTTCATAGAGCCCATTCAGGAAGGCATCATATTTCTATGTAGGATCTTCAGATTTCCCCATGCACAAGATTTCTTGGCATGGATGTACTACTTTATTTATTGTATCCCACCCATAACCAAACTTTCAACTAGGCAACCATCATTGCCAATCATGTGGACACACAGCTAAAGGGCATCATCTAGATTTCTAAGTTCTACATGACATCCTACGTGCTATGGGCATTAGCCCAACAAAGACTAGATTTTTAAGGTTTGGGAATGGTAGGTGAACTTGGAAATGGGCCAAGCCAGTTCACACCATGGGATTATTATCCCCAAGTAAAATGGGAACTCAGTTTCCTAAATTTATGTCGAGTAAATGATGCTTTCATTTACCAAAATATTCTAACACTTACTCAGGATTTTGGGTATTTTTTATCGCAGGAGGTGATGAATCTGGTCAGCACTTATGGCCATTATTTTTTCTAGTTTCAGCATCACACTTACATCTAAGTGACTGGCTTCTACGGGAAACCCTACCTCCTTCCCTGGAATTGTGGGGATAGATTTATTCTTTTGGAGTTCTACCGACAGATCATGGATTTACACGCCTTCTTCACATTGAAGAAGGTCGTTAACGTCCCATTCCCAGTTTCATGTGGGAATTATACATGCATCCTCACCGCAACATGGGAGGCAAATAGTGAATTAAAGAGCCTGGGACTGGTGGAATTCCACCACACCAGGATGAACTATGATCCTCTAATTAAGATTTCCTTAGCACTTCCCCAGGCATCCCCCCCGCACAAGGTAGATATTAAAGATTTTTGGGTGGACTGTCAGGATAATTTTGATCTCTGGGCCTGAGAACATTGGCACATGTCCAAAGGACTCATGAAGGTGCTCGAGCTTCAGACTTTTTTGAAGGGTTTTTAGATGACAGGCCGTTAGAAGACCCAGCATACAAAGGGCAGGGATTAGACAAGTTAGATCTCCCTCTAGTTGATTGGGCCACCCCTGAAGACTTAACAATTAAAGGAGTATGCCACCCTATTTTTGAGGCAAGTCACAAGTATTTTTCCTGGGTGGTCCCCAAAGGCACCCAAAGGGGACCGATTGTTCGAAGGTCCACTCTAACACCCACTGCCGCCGCTGGACCTAGTATGAGTAAGGGGAAATAAAAAGAAGATACCCTAGCTAAGGTGCCTCCCCAGGGCCCAACCCCCATAATGTGGAGCTACAAGAAAAAATGGAGTTAGCAAGGTTGGAAAGCTAGCAGATAAGTGCACAGATGTCCTCCAGCCTCCTCATAACTCCCATGGCATCTACCCTCTCGATAGGATCCTTGTCCTTGGCCGTGATGATAAGCAGACAGATGTTCATCGAGGTGGATTCTACCAGTATTATGGAGACCAGGGTCCAATTGATGAGAAAGAAAAGGAAGAAGGTAACCCCCACACCAAGCACAACCACCAACCATGGTATGCCAAATTTTCCTCCTATTGATGTCAGTTCAGAATGTCCCAGACTTGAAAATATTTCTAACTCCTCACCCCCACATGATGACTTTGATGACACTTTCTCGATGGATGAGCTCATGGACCTTCATCAAGATATAGGTCACACGATGGAGGAAATTTCCACTCAAGAGAAGGAAGATATCCCTGCAGAACAAGAGACCCCAAAACAAGAAGCTACCACAGAGCAGGAAGTCTGGGAAGAAACACAGGAAGAAAAAAAGGTGCAAGAAAGACAAGAGGAAACACCAACCCAAGAGGTCGAGAATCAACCAAGGCAAATGACAGATGAGCAACCTATGGTTGGGGAAACCGGACCCACAAGATCAACCGTACCCTTGATCATCATGCTCCAAACGCATTTTGTCACTCAGAGAGACTAGGATCCCTGGAGTACATTTGGTGAGGTAGTGAAAGTAGACACATTACTAAACTTTGGCCAATGACCTCACCCACTCCCAAAAGATATTCCAGTGGAGGAGATTTTGACAAAAGAAACAAGCAGGGCCAAAGAATAATAGAAAAAACAAGACGGGGAATTCCCTGAAGAAATAAGCAATACAGGTGTAGATGAGGAAATCCTAAACTCAGCCAACCAAGGTGCCAACCTGGGAGAAGATACCGAAGTACCAGGAGAGCAGGAGCATGAATAAGTAAAGGAAAAAGAGCCTAACAACATCAAAAATACTGGGAACTCACCACCGTGTTTAGAGGGGAATTTAGATACTCAGGTCCTAACAACAAAGCCACCCTAGCCACCCCAATGGTTGGTGGAATCAAGGAAGAGGAAGAGCCCAGTGGTAGTAACCAGCGCTCCCCTCTCCCTGACAAAGATGATGGCATGTAATGCAGAGGCTTAGAAGCCTAAGAAGACACAGATATTCCATACTCTCTGGACTGGTCCAACAGGTAGTACAGTTGTGACAATCGCAACCCCTCCTCCAGATGCAAATACAATGGTCGTAAGACCCAAAGACTATGCAATTACAGTAGTAGCTCTGGGGAGAAGAGACAAGAAAGGAAAATTCGACCTGCTGAAGGAGGCCACCAGGGCCATAGAGGCCTGATACGTTAAGTAGGGCTAGAAGTTAAAGGAGGAAAGAGAAACAAATGCAAATCTCCTTGCACTTCTGGCATAACTTACACAACCTCTAGCTGAGGTCCACCTGGAAGCTTCTACCTCTGGATTGCTGCTTGCATAGAGCAATGTAGATTCTCTAAGGGCCATGAAAAAGAAGGCCTAGGTTGTCGATGGGTGGATCAAAGAAAAATTAGATGTCGTAAGGAAATTCTTTGTAGTGTCACTCTCAAATCTTTATCATATCCACCTCCTCCTCCATCAAGAAAGTGCCTCCGTTGACGTGTGAGAATTGCACTTGGTGAAACTATGGGAAATAGAAGGCTAGGCTGAAAGAGATTTTCAATGCCGGAGAAGAGGCTACCACAAAGGTGAGAATTCTGGGGGACAAAATGAATGATTCCCTCCAGGCCCAACATTCAAGACTTTCCCTTAGGATTGAGGTCTGCAAGGATCCGGTCAAAGCCCTAAAAGATAAAATAACCACCGCCCAGTATCCTTTGGGCCTATTTGAATCTTTCATGGTGAGGGTGTCACAAGTTGACCCCTTCAACACCAGATCGTGCACCCTAGAGGACTATGTCCTCGGGCAATTTGATGAGTTCATGGAGTCTCAGTACCGTGCCCCCAGAGATATTGATCGGAAGAAATTGACAAGGTTGTCTAAGATGATGCTCTGAATGCATGACGTCGTAAAGTTGGTTGATGAATTCTAGAATGGGGCCGGAGAGGTGTAAGAGAGTTTAGAGTTTGTCTATGGCTGGTGGGACAACATCAGGGGCATAGACGAAGAATGCGTAGGCCAGGTGTTAAAAACCCTCAAAAATAGCAAGGAGCAACATGGTTCTCCAGGTTCTAGAGATAACCCTTAGTGTGTGCAAATTTTTTATTCATTCATTCTTTCAGAACGCAAGTTCCTGGATCTCAAAA
This sequence comes from Thuja plicata, assembly GCA_018584345.1. Classification (NCBI taxonomy): domain Eukaryota; kingdom Viridiplantae; phylum Streptophyta; class Pinopsida; order Cupressales; family Cupressaceae; genus Thuja; species Thuja plicata. The sequence goes on along the minus strand of MU224721.1, from coordinate 3,151,278 downwards.
TGCCAGATCTGATAGTTTTGTATTCTTTAAGTGACCAGTGACCCAGTTCCCAAGGTCGATCGGTCACTTTCAAGGCAGTTAATAAGGATGTCAGAAGGTAGATGACTCCAGCAGGGCACGTTGGCTCAATGGGATCGTCCTGACAGGTGGTCTTCCCAATGCGCCACTCCAACATAACACCTAGTGCATTGAAGATAGCAAGTCACTCTCCCATTTATGAGGCATGTAGCCTCGATCCCTAGGGGATTGGATTTCTTCTTTTCTCCATTACGGCTCCCTTCTCGAGGCCGATTCTTCCACTCCACCCTTTTGTCTCATTCTTTTGACATGTCAGACCTTTTCCTTCTTGAGGTTTTTTGTAGCGTGGTGCAGGTAGTATCAGCCACCAAAAATAGTAATATATTGTTAAGTGTAAAATACGTTAGGTTATTTTTAGGTCAAAATCTTGTGTATAAATAATAAGTCTGACCTCATTCCAAGGGTTGGTGAAATTGATGATTTTGCAGTCCATAACTAATAGCATTTCAGTTTTATCAGTTCTTAGTTGTAGAGCTCAATGCTAATTAGTTTAGAAGCTTTCAATAGTTAAATGCTCCCCTAGAGCCACCATTATTGTACGCACCAGTGCTTGATGGAAACATGTTAATGAAGAAGGAAGGGTTATATCAATGTTGTTGCTAGCATTCTGATCTCCAAGTTAATGGTATTTTGTGTTGTATGTTCTTTATGTCCCTAGCTCTAATATTTTAAGTAGATTAATGACCTCATTTTTCCTCGCTATTGATTAAATATGAGCTGGTGGTTCTATATTTCTTCAGTATTTAGTGTATCATGTTAGAGCATGGTTGATGTTTTGAATGTTTGGCATAACTATAGGTAGATGGAATATTTCTAACCTTGCAGTATCTTTTGAAGTTTATTTGGTGAAGTTAAGAAATGCTTGCAGGAAACCCCACTTATTTAAATCCCTGGAGAATACGAGCCAAGATAACCAGCTATCCCCCTGAACAAAACATTCTCATCCCAAACTAAGCTCTTGCACTATCGAGACCCAACTCTCATGTGCTTAAAGGCCCAAAGAATCTCATTTGTCTAGACAACCTTTATAGGTGAAGTTGGTTGGTACCACGGTACTCGGTGATAAGTTACATCTGTTAGCAGACCCAGTCACAAAGTCTCGTCAACAGAAACTGGCGCTAGAAGGGAGGGCATGAACTCGTCCCCTTTTGAGGATTATGATTTTACACTGCCCGCAGGTTCCCCAAGCCATAGTTTTAGGAGTTAGACCTTCAGTGGGATTGGATCATTTTCACCCGCGAGATTTGAAAGAGTCCTTAGATCAAATTCCAATCCTGGAAGGTTTATTGAACTCGAGCCTCTTGTTCGAAGGAAACGGGCCCCGAAAACCAAACCGACCGCCATTGTCTAGGGATCTACTACAGCTCAAAATAGTCAAGCCCCCTAGATGACCCCAAGAATTAACGCTCAACCTATTCAAAATATAACATCCCCGATGTCTGCATATTTCGGCAAGACCGGGTCCCTGATGAGAAATTTTTTGGGTGTAGCCAATGATCTTTCTGCGCACCCAGAAAATATTTGTCCCTGATATGAGCACTTAGGCTCATGAACCGTAGAAGAGAATCTACATGCATACAAAGATGCCATGAACTGATGCCGGATCCAATATCAAGATGTTGTGACCCGAATGTTCCTTCTATCCCTAGGACAGAATGAGCTAAATTGGTACCTTAACCTTCCCGCCAACTCCATCAATAGTCGGCAGGACATGGAGGATGCCTTCCTAGCTACCTTCCACGTACACATGGACCCAGCGTGGTCCCACAGCCAGTTCATCTCCATTAGGAAGGAACCAAATGAGCCTCTTGCAACATTCAACCACTAGTTCCAACATGCCTTAAAGTGGTACATAGGTCCCTTCATCCCATCCACAGATGTAACTATCCAGACCTATCTTAATGTGATGGACCCTTTTGTTTCCACTCTCCTTTAGAGAACTACCACCCCGAGTGACTGGGATACTCTGGCGAAAGTCTACAACCTAGCCTTAGAGTTGTCCCGTAGTCTTAACAAATCTCCAGGCGGGGTTGGGTAGAGCATGCCCTTTAACATGATACCCAATGAAACTTCTTATGCTGGGGGATATAACCTCAATTAGGCAATGGGCACCCCCGCGATGGCTATGAATCCCCCACCACCGCCGATAGACCAGCAGGCTCAGTATGTATATCCATCCCAAGTTTAGACAACACCGGGTCTGGAATCTTTTCCCTGGAACCAGCCACAACAAATATAGCAACCACAGACACAACCATCTAGAGTGCCTTTCTTTCAGTCATCCACGACTGGAGGATTTACACCCTTGACTCCAGTGAATGCTATCACCTTCCTAGGGAGCCAACAACCATAACTGTCACATTGTGATGCAACTACTCAGCTGTCCGTCGAGGTCAAATCTCTCCAGTGACTATTGTCCTCACTGACTATGGACATGAGATAGCTGAAGGTGGGGTCCCTTGCACCCCATAACACCAATTTCCAGAGAGGGAAAATTTTCTTCGGCCAATGAAACAACAATGCCAGAGGAAGAAATTACAACAATGGGCCCCAGCCCAATCAACAACAATGGAACAAAAATGCTAGTACTGGAGGTCTTCCTCCAAACCAAAACACCAATCAGGGTAGTACTGGACCTTCCCATTTCATGCAAGTCACAGAATTCCAACGTATGACCAACTGGTGTAGATTGCACGACACAGGATTTCATAATGAGGTGAACTGTGCCATGCTGGAGAAAGTCATCTTGATTTCTCAGCTAGACAGGTAACAAAATTCTGATCCTACTCCCCTAGAACCTCCTATACAAGAGCCCACTCATAGTGCCTTCACTTGTGAGACCGTCTTCTTTAGAGCAGACAAGGAAGACAAAGAAGAACTTGAAGTATAGGGGTTCTTTGATGAATCTATTCTGGACTTTGAGGCCAATGCCTTCACCAACCCACGGCCCCCTACAACACTCAAAGTCAGGCTGGTAAAGGACCGGTTTACATGCCTACACCTCCCACAGACACTCCTTGGGACAATGTGACTGATCGGTTTGTCCCTCCAAAAGGCCCTAGCTCTAACCAAGCTAAGGACCTGACTGAGGGAAACCACCAATTCCCAGGAGGAAGGTGTTATACCCTGCATCCCCATCACTACATTTTGTGTGCAAAATGTTGGGTCCCCCTTTTTTTGCTTTCTTCTTTTGGCTCTTGCCTTGTCTTTTTCCTTTGTTTTCTTTGTTTTCCTTCTCTGGGGTTTTTTTCCCCGTGGTGTTGTTTTTGTTTTGTTTTTGTATCTCATGTCTTTGGGACCCGGTCTCAGAGTTGGTTGTCCTTTGTCGAGAGCCAGACTCCAGACTCTGGGATTCTTCACCACAATGTCTTCTTTTCATAAGAAGGTATGGTTACTTGGAATCCCCGGGCCTGGAGTTTGGAGGTCTGTCTGTCTGGAGTTATTAAGTCAGAATTGGTCTAAGTCCTTGAACGGATACTTTTTGATCAACTTCTCCCACTTATGGCTCCCCTGGGAAGGAGAATCAAACAAGATCTGGGTTAAGAGTGAGCCTCGGATGAAGCAGGCCCTTACCAAATTTGGGAGGGTAAGTGAGGTCTTCTTCTCTGAGACTTCTCCTGGGGTGCACCGCCCCTTTGAAATCTTAACATTTTATTTCACCCCCGGGGAGGATCCCATAGTTCTATAGAGAACTCAGGACCTAGAAGAAAAGTTGAGGGTTGAGGTTGGATCTCAAGGTGCCATAGCGACCCCTGCTACACTCTTGTCCAATACTTAGTGCTGAGCACACTATTAGAAACATTTAGAGCTAGAGTGTAGACTTTGTCTTTCCATCACTACCTGGCACATCGAGGCCTTCTGAAATAGAGAACACACAATTGATTCCCTGGAACCTAGAGTTCCTACGGGAAGCACTTCTTCGGTGCAATTTCCCTGGGAACCTCAATTCCAAACCCCTCCAGAGGTAAGCCTCACCCATGCACCAACAGTGCAGGAGGAAGCTTCTCCCGAGTCTCCCAAAAGCAATCCAAAGGCTACTCCTGCTCCCTAGATCCAGAATACAAGTAACAATCTGTGGACCCTTAATTTTGATGGGTCCCGGTCCAAACAAGGCTGTGGGGCTAGAGTAGAATTAATCAACCCACGAGGGAAATCCTTCCTCACATCCTATAGACTGCAGTTCAACTACATGAACAATGTTATGGAGTATGAGGCTTTGGTCCTTGGACTCTTATTTGCATTAAGGAAAGGAATCGCCCGCCTCCGGGCTCTGGGTGATTCAAAGTTGATTGTCAAATAGGTCCGGAGTCAGTATACATGTCATTAAAAAAGGCTGGCTGCATACCGCAATCAGGCATGGAGCCTTATTGAGGATTTTGATGCCTTTGGCATTGATCTTATTCCCCAATGATGAAATTATGTCCCGGATACCCTTTCTGTTTCTGCCAGCAGACTTGAGCCCATGGTCGGCTCGCGACTCTAGAGATTTTCAGTTGAGATGATCCCCACCCTATCCATCCTAGATAATGTCACCCACTTTTAGGTTTTTGAGGATCAACATATCTTGGCCTTCATGGCCAATGTTGGTGTCTTTGAGGACTAGATAGTGGAGGAACAAGACCATGATGATACTAGACAGGGTGATGAAAATAATGGGATCATGGACCTGCCCACTAACACCATCTCAAAAGGGATGGTTGTGCTTGAACGAATCTTTGTCTCAGACCCTCGGGGCTGGGAAAAGATGTCATCATCCTTTGAGGGAGGAAAATTTGAAAAGGTAAACATCAGCTAGCTTGGTGAAGAAAAGATGATACACATTGGCACCTCCTGCTCCCCTGAGGAGAAGGAGAAGATTCTCGCGGTTCTTCAAGAATACATAGATGTAATCGCATGGGGATATGACGATTTGAAAACATACGACACATCCATCATGACTCATACCATCCCCTGAAACTTGATGCTAAGCCTTTTTGGTAAAAGCAATGACCGGTCAACCCACTGATCGAGCCTTTGATTTGTCAAGAGGTGGAAAAACTACTGTCATCCCAGATAATCTTTCCAATCTGGCACACTACATGGGTCACCAATTTGGTCCCTGTTAGAAAGAAGAGCAACAAAATTCACCTTTGCATGGATTTCTAGAACTTGAATAGGGCCTCCAAGAAAGATAATCACCCTCTCCCCTCGTTGGATGAGGTGTTGCAAATAGTGAATGGATCCCAAATGATGTCATTCTTGGATGGGTACTCCAGATATAACCAAGTCATGGTTAAGTACAAAGATAGAGAGAAAATTCCATTCACCACAAAGTGGGGAATGTTTGCATATCGAAGGATGCCCTTTGGATTGATTAATGTAGGGGCCACATTTCAGAAGGCCATGGACATTGCGTTTGAGGGCCTTGTGAATCGGTTTATAATCATCTACATGGATGATTTGACCATCTTTTCCTAGGACAGGTGTGAACATTCCGCCCACCTCACTCAAATCTATGAGAGATGTCACCGGTATGGAATATCCCTCAACCCCAAGAAATGCATATTCGGGGTCACTGAAGGGAAGTTTCTTAGGCATATTATCTTTGAGAAGGGTATATCCATTGACCCTGAGAGACTTGAGGTGCTGCTAAATTTACAAATGCCTGGCAACAAGAAGGAGATGCGGTCTTTCTTTGGAAAGATCAACTTTGTCCGGCGGTTCGTCACTGGATTCACTGAGATAGTCAAACCACTCAACGAAATGATGAAAAAGGATACCAAGATTGAGTGGAGTCCTAAAGCAAAGTAGGAATTCACCCAGATCAAACAGATGATAATGGAGGCACCTGTCCTAGCTAGTCCAGACTACTCCCTTCCATTTTACATTTACTCCTTTACTTCGCCGCATTCTACCACAGCAGTATTAACTCAAAAGGTCAAAGGGGAAGAGAAACCTATAGCTTTCATGAGCTCCCCCTTTAAGAACACCGAGGTCTGGTACTCATCATTAGAAAAGTAGGCCTTCGCTCTTGTTCACACTGTGAAGAAATTCTGGCATTATATTCTCTAGAGCAAAGTACATGCTATCATCCCGGACCAGGCTGTGAAATCTCTTCTGATGCAGAGTGAATTGGGTGAAAGATGGGGGAAATGGATGGCCATCCTCTAGGAATATGACTTGGAAATATAACCCATGAAGATAGTCTGAGGCCAGGGACTGAGTCGAGCGATGGCAGAAGAGACTCCCCATATAGAATGCCAAACTTACACAATGGAGTCTATCACTCGAGACCCGTGGTATACCGATTTGGTATACTTATTGTTAAACAATAGATTCCCGGAGGGGTTACCTCCTAATAAACACCGCGCCCTGTAGATGAAAAGTGCTCACTTTATGATAAAAAAACTCCACACTTTACCACAGGAATTACGTGGGGACGTACCTTCGGTGCATTGATAGGGACCAAGCTGCGAGAATGATCGAAGAGTTCCACAGGTAGTTTGGAACCGGGCATGGCTCAACCGACACCACCACCCATCAAATCCTCCAGGCTGGGTACTATTGGCCCTATATATTTAAGGATGTTAACACTCACGTTTGAAGATGCCACACTTGCCAAACTGTGACACACCATGAGCGTAATCCGGCTATGCCTTTACAGTGAGTCTTTGAGGCTAGGCCCTTCGCCCAATGGGAATTTGATTTCATTTGGGAAATCAACCCCAAATCATCTACCAACCACCGGTACATCTTGACCACTACTAATTACTGCACTCGATGGTCTGAAGCTATGCCTTGTAAAAATAACATGGCAGATGTAGTTATTAAATTCCTGAAAGAAAACATCGTCACAAGATTTGGAATGCCCTTTGCTTTAGTATGTGACAATGGTACGGCGTTTTCTTTGGTACAATTGCTTGAATGGACCTACAATCAGAAGATAACTCTAAATTTTTCGAGCAGCTATTACCCCCAAGGGAATGGTGTTGCTGAATCTACGAATAAAAATCTACTTGAAGTGATCAAACACTTGCTAGAGAAGAATCCCTGGGATTGGCACCAAAAGTTAAAATTCGCTCTTTGGGCGGATCACATTCCAATTAAGGCCACCCTGGGAACATCCCCATTCCATCTGGTTTATGGCCAAAACCCAGTATTCCAAATTAACTTACAGATCCTAGTCTTGCATTTTATGCAAGAATTTAGCAGCTGGGATAATATAATAGAGGTTTGGCTCCTAAACCTGGTACAGATGGAAGAACAATGAGACGCAGCCCTTGAACATTTCACGCGTCATCAAGCAATCGTAAAGAGGTGGTTTGACCACAGAGCCTAACACAAGGATTTTTAGATTTTAGACTTGGTCCTGCTATGGGACAAGGCCCAGGAGAAGAAAGGAAAGCACACCAAGTTCCAATGGCTCTGGCTCAGACCATACCTAATCTTAGAGATCAGTGGGGCAAATACCTACAAGCTTAACACCATGACTAGAGAACCTGTCCCATTACCCGTCAATGGAAAGTTTCTCAAACATTATTTCGAATAAGGTGGGTTTTCCCAAAGTTGTATTTTATGTAAAGTTTCTGGCTTGTAAATATTTCTTTCCCAGTGCCTTGATGGGAGGTACCTTGCCTTGTAAATAGTCATGCTGGCCATCCTCTGGGATCGTCCTTTTTTCATGGTTGTTTTCATTTTTCTTGTCTTCTTTTTGGGTTCCAGCATTTTGTTCTCCCTTTGTGAGGATTGGAATGCTTTGCATAACACCTGGTCTCCAGGATATTGTCTTCAACATGGTGAACTTAAGAATTTGTTGTTAGTATGGTGGAACCGATTCAGTTTCTGGAGTTATTTTACAAGTTTGGTGTTACACTGAGTAATCTTCATCGGGTTTATCTCTGAAAAGTCTGGTAATCAGTGAACTAAAATAAGGAACAAGTAATCAAACACATCGAGGGTAGATTGGTCGCACTAAGTTTGGTTGACCCAAGTCTAAACTTTTAAAAGATTCTTTCCGGGTCTAGAGTTTTCTTTTTCCCCCATCCAGCATTAAGGTGGGTGGAAGGGTGAAAGGAGTACCACCATTAAATTTAGCTAAGCTTAAGTTTAATGGTGAAAGAAGTACCACCCTCTCCTTATTTCTATGTGTGGATGTTTGGCCATCCATTTTGACCTCTCAAACTTGAAATATGTCTTAAATGGAGAAAATCAACTCACATCTAAAGGCTTCAATTTATGTCTAGTGTGGGCAAGCAATGTAAGAAGATCTTGCCTCATGTATTGTGGTTAAGGAAACATGGCTTCCATGTCCATCAAATATAAGGAGATGTTTATTTGAGGGTGAAGCCCCACCAGGAACAGACCTAGCAAAATGATGGAACCAATTTAAAAACAACTCTTTAGTCATCCAAGTATGTGCCTGGGCTGCCATGCAGGCCCTTGCTTCACAGTTGGCAATGTAATTCTTTAGTTTTCTTTTTTCTTTAAAAAGATAAAACCATGGTATGCTATGACCTTCTGTATTTATACAACATAGTATTTTGATCCATTCTCTACTTTTAGATAGGATCTGAGGCACACTTCTACTACCTAGCTTTGCAATCACTCGCATCCCACAGTTTCTACCAGCTTGCACACCTGTTTCATCACAATTCCATATGTTGGTTGGTTCATAATGATTAACATTATATAATACCTCCAAATTATCATTAAAATATGCCACAATACTTGGTCAGAGCATCACTTCTCTATCTCTATCTAAACCCTCTGCAGTCCTTATTGTCAAATCTGGATGACGTTTACAGAATCCCACCCACCATGATCTACCTGGTAAACCATTCTTAAATGGATTTGGCCTTGTTTGGCAGTTGTGTGCCACATGTGACTTAAGATGAATAACCTCTAATCCATGACCAATCTGAGCCAAATCTTTACACCACTCAACAACTTCCAAATCTTCCTCTAAAGAGAGGATTGTTGGTGGACCCTTTCTTTTTGTTGTTGTGAGACCTGCAAGCCAATATGATAAATTGCTAGCAGGGATTCCCCACTTTTTTGTTGCTTCTCTTATGGAATAGGAATTATCTTCAACATTTTGAATAGCATGATCCATATCATCTTTTGTCCACTAATTTCCATTACACCTTTTTTTGTTGCTATGATGTTGAGAATATTTTAGAGCACCATATGTTCTTTTTGCATTTGTAGTAGCAACAATGCAGTTTGTCTTATCAAGAGTTGGGTTGGTTGAATGGTCACCATCATCAGAGTCAACCACATGCAATTTAACACCTCGTGGATAATGGGTCCTCAATTTTCTGGTCACTCTTTTACTTCTTCTCTTTCCTACTGTCATAATGCCTAAATAAAAAATTATCAAAATATTAACCTACATAAAATCAACCAGAGGAAATGCAACAATAGATGGTCATCAAAAATTTTGGCCTAAACATAGATAAAAACTAGGACAAAACAAAAAATATCTACAATAGATTATCTGTTCCAACTATCTACAATGGATTATAGAATGTGATTCAAGATGTTTATGACAAAATTTATAAAATATATCATAGAAAGTTGGAATAAATAATGTATTGTAAACTAGTTTTTGTTATGTCCTAGTTTTATCTATGTTTAATAGAATGTGATTCAAGATGTTTATGAAAAAGTTATAATTTATATAATCTATTGTAGATAGTTGGAACAGATAATCTATTGTAGATAGTTGGACAAAACAAAAGCTAGTTTACGATAGATTATCTGTTCCAACTATCTGCAATGGATTATATAAGCGACAAATACAAAGTTGTTCATTCCATTGTCCAGTGCAATTCTGACAATGATATGAACATGCCTGCATAACAAGCCTGAACTGGAATAAAACTATTTTACGATATATTATCTGTTCCAACTATCTACAATAGATTACCTGTTCCAACTATCTACAATGGATTATAGAATGCGATTCAAGATATTTATGAAAAAAATTATATAATATATCGTAGATAGTTAGAATAGATAATCTATTGTAAACTAGTATTTGGAACAGATAATCTATTGTAAACTAGTATTTGTTTTGACTTAGTTTTATCTATGTTTAATATAATGTGATTCAATATGTTTATGAAAAAATAAAAATATATATAATATATTGTAGATGGTTGGAACAGATAATCTATTGTAGATAGTTGGACAAAACAAAAACTATCTACAATAGATTATATGTTCCAACTATCTACAATAGATTATCTGTTCCAACTATCTACAATGGATTATATAAGCTACAAATACAAATGTAGATAGTTGGAACAGATAATCTATTATAGATAGTTGGAACAGATAATATATCATAAACTAGTTTTTGTTTTTTCATAAACATCTTGAATCACATTCTATTAAACATAGATAAAACTAGGAAAAAACAAAAACTCATCTACAATAGATTATATGTTCCAACTATCTACGATAGATTATATAAATTTTGTCATAAACATCTTGAATCACATTCTATAATCCATTATAGAGATGAAATAACATAAAGTGAAACTGAAACATTAAAAACTCATGGCTAGGTATGTCCATCACAGAACTGTCATTCTTTGTACAGTAGTATTTCATTTTTATTCTGTAATATATATCTCATCATTTTTTTCATGGTATCCTTAATTTATTCATACTACTTTATATGTACAGGTGGAAATATACAAATGAATTAAACCAATCATCTATTTTGAAACAACAAACAACGAAATACATAAAATATATAAATGAATTAAACCAATCATCTTTGTTGAAACACCAAACAACAAAATAAATAAAATAATAATACATGCTTAAAGAATAAGAAATATGATATTCAAGAAGCTTTGGAAGTATTTTCAATCTACCTGAATATAAAAGAATAATACATGGTGAAAGAATAAGAAATATGATATTCAAGAAGCTTTGGAATTCTTTTCAATCTATCTGGATATGAAAGCATAAGAAATATGATTTTCTATGCAAACTACTTGCATATAAAATAGTAGCTGAGACCTTTGGTATTGTTTTCAATCTAACAGTATGTGTTGAGTCCTCTGGTATTCTTTGCAGGCTGTTATTCTAATTGTCTGTGCAGTCTGACATTCTATGCAAACCTATGCAAAGAAATGTGATATTCTAATGCAAAGAACTGTGCTACTCTGTGCACTTTCAGAATGTAAATGCAAATGAAAATGAATTATGTGATATTCTAATGCAAAGAACTGTGATACTCTTTGCACTTTCAAAATGTAAATGCAAATTCAAAGAAATTTTGCCACCATAGGCTGTATTAATAGAAATTTTGTTCCCTCCATATTTCAATTTGGATTTTGGTAATTTGTTGTGATCCGTGGCTTTCAAAATGTAGAGTTTTATTGGCTGAAGTGGAATCAAAGAGAAAATTTTGAATGGTGTTGCATTTATTGTTTGATTAGAATAGAATGGTGAGTCTCATAGCTTCTTATATTTATGATGCAGGTACTCAAAATCTGGTGGTTGAAATCTCCAGTTTGAGCAGATTGGATGAGTGACTGAAAAAATCCTTTTTAATTATATTTGTGACGGGATTGGAAGTTGAGCATGTGTACATTAGTCATTACTTACTTAGCAAGTAATGAGTTGAATGCATTGTCTGCAAAATTCTAAGAAAACATGTAATGAGGTGACTGATTTGTCCTTTGTTTGGACAACTATTTTTTTAAAATTGTAAGAAAACATGTAATGAGGTGACTGATTTGTCCTCTGTTTGGACAACTTTTTAAAAAACATTCTAAGAAAATATGTAATGAGGGGACTAATTTGTCCTCTGTTTGGACAACTATTTTTTTTTAAATTATATAATATCAAGTATAATAATTTATACCTATTTCATTATATTGTGTGCAGACTAATCTGAGTTTTCAAAAATAACATTTTATATTGTTTGACCATAAACACACAATGATTGTAGTTTGTCCATTACTTGTATTGAATTTACTAAATCAATGATATAGGCTATATAAAATTTAAATAATTTATTCTATTATAATTATTAATAAAAAAATACATAAAAATTAGTATCTTATTGCTCAATCAATAGGTTGTATTGTTATTGTCATTAGTTTAAAAAATACTAAAAACCCTCACAACAATTCAAACTTGTTTTACGGGAGGATTCACCAGAATGATGTTGCCCGACCCATGGAATGAAATGTGCCTCATTTTGATGAAGTATATCACTCTGGAAGGCCACTTCAACATTTGTTACAACTACCATTTCCCTCTCCTTAACCACTTCAGGTACAATGATTCCATCTCCTTTCCATTTTTTCTGCTCCATTCGATGGAAGTTTCTATTTTGGAAGTCAGAGAAAAAATGAAATCCAGGAAAAATTATTGTATTCTCCATCAGGGTTTAATGCTATGCCTTTACAATTTCCATTTATCCCTCTGCCTGCCTAGGACTATTTCTCTCCATAACTTTATGTTGTATCCTGAGAATCCTAATGAGCTTCAAGTCACTCTTTCTAACCCCACGACTTCTTCCAAAACCCCTGTTTCCAAGAAGAATAAGTTGAGTTCAGCCGACGGTGACCAAATCACCATTGAATCTAAAGGAGAGGAGGAGGAGAATGATAGTAGACGGAGATCTAATAGAATCGCTACCAAAACTAGATACAATCAAAAAGATATGAGAAAGAGGTGCACTGATGAGGATGAAGGGGAAGAAGATTCAGAGGAGGAAGAAGATATCAAGTAGGTCACCAGGGGGAAAGCTAAAGTGGGGAAGAAAGTTAAGGTTGAGGAGAAAGAAAGGGAAAAAAAGAAGAAAAGCTCTATTGTGGATGGGTCTATGAAAATTCATGACTCTCATGTCTCTACCAGTTTCTGTCTCCCCGCCTTTGACCTTTCAAAGAAAAAACTCTTTGAGGAGATGAAAGCGGACTCACCGCTCCTAACTTCACAGTCCCCTAGCCCCCAGGTGGTTATAAAGGTTGGCCCAGAGGACTCCAAAAAAATAGAGGAGAAAATGCCTGATGCTGTGAGTGACACTCCCCTTGTTACTGTTGGTCCTCAGGAGCCCCTATTGCTTTCTGACCCTAAGGTGGAGCTAAAGGAAATGAGGGTGGAAATTAAAAATCTCACAAAAAGCTTTAATAGGATTGCGGACTTTGCTGTGAAGGTCATGCATGCAGCTGCCACTACGCTCCAACTCCTTCATATGGAGAAAATGAACCTGGGAGGTGAGCGAAAGAATGAAGAACAATACCAGTTCCTCACGGATGACTGGCTTAAGCTCTTGTTGAAAAGAAGGGAAGGTAACCCCAAGTAGCTTCCTTTTCCTCTATTTATGGCTAACTTTTTTGCCTGGACTTTTCGGTTGGGCGATGTGGGCCTGTTAGATCTTTGGTTAATCTCATTTTTTTGTAATCTACTATTTGTTACTGTCAATGCTAAATTTACCGTTACTTACTACCACAGGCTAGTTACCAACCTCATGGTGAGGTTGGGGCCTGTTAGGACTTCCAGGTTGGTTACCAGTTCCGTGTTGGAGCTGGGGCCTATTGATTTTCTTTCTTGGTTTTTGGTTTTGAAAATTGGCATAGGCTGAGGGTTTGTTGTGTGTGTGCTTTGTTGGTTGTTAGCACTCCTTGTGCTGGTTTTTTCTGTTTGGGTCAGCCCCCAGTTTTGGCTGCTTTTTAAAATCAAAAACAATTCAGACTTGTTCAAGTACCGGGTCCTTTCCCCTATAAGCCATGGACTCAGTTAAATTAAATTAAGGGTAGTAATCACTGAAAATGTGTTAAAGAATATCAAACATGTGGTAGAAAAGGTACATACCATATATGTACGATTTTTAATTAGTGTGAAATAATAGGCATATAAATAAGTATAATAATAAACTTTTCATATTTGTTTTAGTTTCTATCTGAGGATATATTGTTTGCATGTGCCTATTGACTAATGGTATAATTATACATCCAATTTATCTAATTATACGTAGACACATTCATATATTCTGATGGCATTTATATTAATAATAATTAGAATAGATTATTGTTTAATTTATTTAGACCAATTTTTTGACATGGTAAAAAATTACGCACAATCTTATTCTTGAAGCAAACTAACTATATTGTTACTATGACTCATAGCCTACTACATTCATAAATATGCTTTCATTAATCTTTACTAATGATTTTTGTCAACCACAGAGCATTTTTTTTATTAAGGAAAAAATAGGTTTTGGAGGGACCCTGAAACCCTTACAGAGAGATTTTGAAGGGGATCTAGAACCCAAAAGAAACAGTCAACTGAAAGAGATAAAGCATTACAAAGAGGCAACTAATAACCATCAAGCGGTCAATAGCCAATACACATGGATCATACATAGCTCAGTTTGAATAGAAGAACACAATAGGAGAGGCCATAACCCCTTAATTTTCATGGCTCCCTGATCCTTAATAGTAAATAACTAGCATACTTTGGGTTTTCCCAAGGCTCCCAAAACCTTAAAACATGGAAATTTACATAATATTTGAGGACCTTATCAAAATATATGGGTTTAGACTTGGCACCCATAAACATCAACAGATTTTGATCACATATCTGACCTAGTTGAACTAGGTAATTTCTCAATTTATTCTTCAATTTATTTCTCAATTTCTCAATTTCGTAAGTGTTTATGGTGTTAACTTATCCCTCTATAAATTGTAGGTC
>MU224721.1:3102596-3112621 GCA_018584345.1 Thuja plicata | reverse complement strand
CAAATAAATAAATACAAGAAGTCTTCAAAACTAATCACGACTTCAACATAATTAACCATATGTGGTTAATTATGTTGAAGTCGTGATTAGTTTTGAAGACTTCTTGTATTTATTTATTTGATCCTTGATGTGATTTCATTCGTATGCACAATGTTATATGGGTATTGATGTTAATGTTTTGGATTTCCATGTTGTAAAAAGAGGTGTAGAATGATTTTGTGCTTTCATTTCAAGGACGTAATATGTATTTTGTTGGGAGTTTTTATTTTATGTTGCTGATAGGTTCTTGTCATTGGTGTCTTTATGATATTACATAGTTTTTGTATTATTTAGTATTTATTTGTTAAAGTGGACCTACATACTGCTGTGGTCTTGGGATTTTGACGATTTGAGATACAGAACATTTGATCTAAATTTTGGAATCTAGAGGGGTTTTGGTGAGAATTTCATCTTAATGCTTGGGTGAATCAGTCTTGATGTCTTATGGATATGTTGGATATTGGTGGACCCCATTTATGATTTTTGAGTTGTTATACTTTCACTTGGATTTCAACTCTCTTGGGTGGGTTTTCTATGAACATTTCTAGGAAAGTGGCTCACAAAGGGGGTCGGGTCCCTAAGAGGTTAGACCAGGATAACCCATTTTGGAGTTGTCATCAAGTGATAAAATAATAAAATAAATTAATTTTGGTTTACACATTAAGGTCAAGAGAATTAATTTTCCTCACCATAGCCATGAGAGATCTTGTCTGGACCATGGATGGGTTGGAGAAGGCTTGGTTGTTCATGGGGCATTGATCTAGAAAAAGTTTATTCTCATCGAGTTCCAGTCTTGGTTGAAGAACTTTGAGGGAATTGTTATTCTTTTTTGTGGTATTCATGTACCTTCTTGATTTATGTTAGCATTATGATTCTATCGGTACTTGTATGATGAGATGTACCTTTTTACTGATGTAATTATGTCATTTCAATCTTCTCTAGAGGAGATGATTGTTAGTTGGATTCTACACATTTGTATCCATGATTATTGTAATGTAACTAGTGAGATGATGATTTAACCTAGATATTATTGTCATGTATCTATTTGGCATCTTTAATTGTAAGGAATCATATGGATTAATTTCATAATGGAATCTTGTTCTTAGATATTATGGACGTCTTTGACTTAGTCATTTTAATATGTGTTGCTAGTAGCAACGTGAGGGAACCTAAGAGGATTTTATATTATTTGTTAGGATTTATGTTGTGTAAATGATGTGTATCATGTATTAGTTAATATTATTTTCAATTGCATCATTATGTTAGTAATCTATTTATTTTGTTTCAAAAAAAATTTATGGGCCTTTTTACTTAGTTGTTGTATTGTTCTCTCGGGTTCCTTGGTGGGAACATTACACACAGACACACTCTACTCACCGCACAACTTCATGATTTCGCATAAACTTGCACAATATATGATGGATCTTGTTTTTAGATCTAACTTCCATGTCATTTAATTATAATCATCCTCTTCTTTATATTGATCTTTAAAAAATCAAAATCACTAATTCGGCCATCAAAACATAATTTTGAAATAGGTCCAGACTAAAAATTCCCATGGTGGGGACGAATGAAAGTTAACAACACCAATAACACTACCTCAACTAAAAAACACATTACCTAAATGCCACATTAACTAGATCCCAATAAGAAATAATGTCGTTAGCAATCATGCCTTTAGAGTGCATCAACTTGACCCAAAAATAGAATATCAAAAATTAAAGAATTGAGAGCTACAAAACTAAACTACAACTACCATATCTCTAGAGTTCAACAAATATTTGTGGACCACTTTTAAACACAAACATCACTGAATACATCACCACAATACATTTTTTGGAGCACCAACCTTTTGGAACACTAACCTCTAAACCAACAAATTCTCAAAATCACATTTGTAACATATCATGAGATAGTGAGCATGATCCAACCACCAAAGAAGTGTGTTTTCATCAATGACAACCATACTAACTCTCCCTTTCAACAATCTTTCCCTTTGTCATTGATTACAATATCCATCAATGATGTAAACACTATCTCATTCCATAGTTTTTATGCATACATTCTCTCTCCCCCTTTGACATTAAGGACAAAGGCACACAACAACACACTCTACTACCCCTGAGAGGAATTCCCATACATTAGTCCAGACCAAGAGTGTGTAGTATGTTTCCTAGATATATATAGCTTCCTAATACACTTATTTTAAACTAGGAGGGGGTAATACCCCCAGCTTCTGTCATAGATAATTCAAAAGTAGCTTTGGACAAAGATTTTGTAAATATATTTGCAACCTTCTCTTTTGCAAGAACATATTTGAGTTTCACTTCATTGTCCAACACCTTTTCCCTCAAAAAGTAGTACCTGATAGAAATATGCTTTATTTTGGAATGATGTATCAAATCCTTAGGGATATTTATTACACTTGTATTTTCACACATTATTGGGATTGGTTCATCAAATAATACACTAATATCCTTTAAGGCATGTTTCATCTAGATTACTTGTGTACAACATGAAGCAACTGTAATATTTTTTTCTTCTATAGTGGACAATGACACCAAATCTTGCTTCTTACTTAACCAAGCAAAAATATGGGAGCAAAGGAAAAATTATCCACCACTGGTACTCCTCTTATCATTGATATTTCCTACCCAATCTGCATCATTATAGATTGTTAAGGTAAAATATGATCCTCTATGATACCACAATCTGAATCCATTTACGCCTTCCAAATATATGAAGGTCTTATTTAATGCAACAACATGTAATTCTCTTGGTTATTGCAGAAATCTAGCTTCTAGATAGATGACATACATGATATCTAATCTAGTAAGAGCCTGATAAAGTAGTCCTATGATCATTTATGTATATTTTCTTACATATTCTTTGGTGGATTTATCTTCTTTTCTCAACATACATCCAATCGTCATAGGAGTACACATCTATTTGGAATTTTCTAATCTAATTTTTTTCAACAACTCTCTAATATACTTTGACTAAGAAATAAAAATGCCTTCACTATTCCAATTTACTTGCAATCCAAGAATTAAATTCAACTCGCCAATCATGGACATATCATATTCATCCTTCATCTCACCAAAAAAATTTCTTGCACATGTCATTATCTCCTCCAAATATTAAGTCATCCACATAAACCACAACCACTAGGCGATTTTCTGACTCAAATTTAAAATATTTAGATTTTTCTTAGCAAACCATTTCTGTAAATTTTAGTGTATTAAGTACTTATCTAGTCTTCCATACCAAGTTATAGGAGCTTTCTTCAACCCATACAAACCCTTCTTTAGTTTGCAAGTAATATCCAATTTATTTGACAACATAAGTCCTTTCGGTTGTTCAATGTAAACTTCTTCTTTCAGTTCTCCATTTAAAAATATTGACTTCACATCCATCCAATACACTTTGAAATCCTTAAACACTGCAAATGCCAAGAATATACTAGAATAGCTTCCATTGAGGCAACAAGAGAAAGATTTCTTCAAAATCAATGCACTGAACCTGAGTATATCGTTTGCAAACCAATCTTAGATTGTTCCTCACAATATGTCCATCCTCATCCATTTTTCTCTATAACGCCCATTTTGTTCCAATAATATTTTATTTCTTCCAGTCTGGGAACTAGATCCCAGGTCTTATTTTTTCTCAATCTGATCCAATTATTTTTTCATTGTATTCATCCAATTCTAGTCACAACAAGCTTCTTCAACTATCTTAAGTTTAGTCTTAGAATATAAACATAGTAGAACTTATTTTTTGGCAGCTTTGTTTCTGGTAATGACTCGTTCATTCTTATCTTCAATGATCTTATTTTTTAAGCTATTCCTTTGTACATAGTTTGGATTTTTTGATACTAATGGCAAAGCATCCTCGGTATCTTTTTTATTATCTTCTTCATATTTTGTGGCTTCTACTACTCTTCCTATGGACTCATTGAATTCACATCATTCTTGTATGATGGAGTCCTTTGAAAAAAATCATCAACTCTCACAATAATTTTATTTAATCTCTTTTTGTAAGACATGTATGCCTTGCTTGTTGTTGAGTATCCTAGAAATATGCCCTCATCTACTCTAATATCAAATTTTCTAATATTTTCTTCATCTTTGCAAATGTAACATCTTATTTCAAATACTTTAAAATAGTTTACCATTGGAATCCTTCCATACCATAGTGTACGAGAAAGTGAAAATCTATGAGAAGAGTTTTGGAAGAGAAGATTCAATTTGTGTAATGGCTATTTAAAACTATGGCAGAGAAGAGAAAGAAGTGATAGTGTGTTGTTAAGGTTGACAGAGTTGTGAAGGATAGCTGCATTATCTAGATAATTTCTTGTTATCTATTGAGAATATTTGTATTTATCTTGTCCCTACGATAGTGAGACTGGGGTACACAAGTTCTTTTATGTATCTTTCTAATTTGGCAGTGAGCCTTTTTTTGCAAGTCGAGAGTACTGATCTATTATCTATCTTTGGTAGTGAGCCTCTGGTTGCAAGTATAGATCACTGATCTCCTACTATCTTATATATTTATTGCTTAAATATTTTGTAAATAATATTACATAGAGAAATAGGTCTAAAGTCTGCAAAATTTTTGGGCTCCTTTACCTTTGGTAGAACAACTATATTTGGGACATTGAATTGCTTAAATATAGATCCAGATCTTTGTGATTCCTCTAGAGACAATAATAATTTAACCCAAAGCATTCCAAAATTTATGAAAGAATAAGGTTGTAAAGTCATCTGGACTATGAGCTTTATCCAGGGAGAGTGAGAAAACCACCTTCTTTAATTCTGATAATGTAAAAGGTTTCAACAATGCATGATTCTCATTCTAATAAATGAGACATGGCACTGCAGATAGTATATCGTGTCATCTTGAATCCCTTGGTCTGCAATAGACTTAGACAGAACAAAGAGATTCATAAAGAACCTTACTCCGTCCTATTGAATTTCCTTTGTATATTTGATTTGATTACCTAAGGTTGCATCTCGAATTGAGAAGATTGTCTTTGTGACTCTTTTTTGTTGAGCTAATGCATAGAAGAATTTGGTGTTCCAATCCCCTTTTTTCAACCATAACTCTCTTGACTTTTGTTGCTAGTAGTCTTCCTCCCTCTTCCCTAACCCTGTGCATAACTGTTGCAGATCTTTTTGTTTCTCATAGGTAACAACATCCAAACCATTCTATATAATGTTTTCATGAATTTCAGCCAATTTTGTGGCAACTTCTTTCTTTTGTAAGAAGATGTTTTTAAAAGTTTGCACATTCCACTCCTTGATTTTCCCCTCAACATATTGCAAAATTTTGAAAAATCGAAACATCTGGGTGCCTTTTCTGAATAGGTGCACTCACCCACCATTGTTTTAGCAAAGGAAAGAAGAGCGGGTGGAATGCACTCACCCACCATTGTTTTAGCAAAGGAAAAAAGAACGGGTGGAATGTTTATGCTCTGAAGTTCCATCTGTATTTTTTTTATAAACAACAATATAGTATAATAGTCAGAATTTACAAGTGGCAAAATTTGAGAGGATAATTGACACGAAATGAGGGCCCAATTCCGAATATCTAAAAATCTATCCAAGCACATAGCAATCTGAAAGAAGTCTCTCCTCTTATTTGTAATGTCCCTTGTTAGATTGGGACTTGAAGTCTCCACAATCTACTTAATATGCTTATGACCTGATGCTAATATATGTTTAATGGCTTTTTCTATTGCAAACTATCTATATATATATATATATATATATCCTTTCTTATTCCTCCTCCAATCCAATTCGTATATCTCTCACATCGAAGGGTGACAATCCTACAGTTTGAAATGTCGTATCTTTTCCTTGATTGATCCTTTCATAAATAACTTGTTAATTGCCTCAAGACTAGCGATTAACCATCTTTTTCATGTTGACTTAATTGTTTTGCTATTATCATTTTCGTAACCTCAATCGATGCAAGCTTTTAACATTTCTCATTAATTATTTTCTATTGCACAATACAGATCGTTACCTTAGTTGATCGATTTTTATTCTTCCACGGTCTATCAATAACACTATCGTTGGAGATTGTCTCGACGGTTTGGGAATGCAAATAATATGGTTTTGAACACGCCACTATTGAAAGGGCTGAATATATGGAGATTTCCTAATATCAGAGGAATGCACAAATTACTCGTGTCCTAGCTTATTGATGAGATACATGCTTGGTCGCTTTCATACCACTCACAAACTAAGTGTTAAGTCGATAGGTTAATATTAAGTATTATTTATAATTATATATTATTATATTCAGATTTATATTATGATGATATTATTATATTATTAATATTATAACAATATTACTTATATTATAGTTATAATATTTCTAATTTATAATAAGCTATATATATTATTAATTATATCTTAACGATATATCATATTATTATCTTAATGATAATAATATATTTTATAATTGATCTACTATTATAAATATTTGAGTTATTGTTATCTACTTGGTCATCTTGCTATATTATTACTATTTATTTAGTTAATTAATTCATTTATTTATATTATAATATTTTAAACTTATAATCACTATTTATTACGCCACAGGCGTTTTCATTTTGGAAAGCCCCGGCCTCTATTTATCCATCTACGGTTGGAAGTTGTCGAGAGCCCAATGACTACCATTGGGCTCTTCTTGGCCGTCCATCCCTGATTTTGGAAAATGCTGCTGACGTTACCAAAACCGTCGTTGTCAAGTGGGTCACTTTCTTTGCAGCTGTTGGTTTCACCTTGCTGTTAACTGTTTGTTCCGTCCACTATTTGTTAACCGGTACTCTAACATGGACGCTCCGAAGATGAACAATGGAGGTTTGCAATCCCCTGCCTCCCCTAAATCTAGAAACCTCTCTGCTCTATCGGAAACAACACGGAAAACAAACTAGGAAATAGTATTCCGAATCAAATCAGATTTTCCGTAGACATGCGATCAAATCAAATCTCGTGATCACATCAGATCATTTTGGGTGCAATTCTGATTTGTTTCGATCTTTGATTTGATTTGATTTGGCCTCTCTTAGCCACCTCAGTTTCTATAAGTACAGAGCGGGTTTACAGTTTTTCACATTCTGCCCTTTTCCAGCTTCTAGATACCTTATTTATTTGTTCATATGCAATCTCCAATCTGTTCAATTGCTCACTTTCAGCTGGCTCAACTCTCTGCTTAAACATTACAATTGTTCTCGACACTTATTAGGGGGTTTTTATGGCCAGCTTGAAAGTGATGTCCGCGCAGAGGAAGGAAAATTGAATTCTAAGGGTGAGTCCTTTGAATTCGGTCCCACTGGATAACGCCTTAGAGTTTCCTTCACACTGGCTTGCAAATAAGTTAGCTCTTGCAAATCTGAATCCTTTACTACCCTTTCTATTCTGACATGCATGGTTGTCGAGCTCCTCCTGGGCTTTTCTTAGAATGTCTGGGTGCTACAACAGAGTCACTAATGCCTATTCGATGGTCAGAAGAGGATGTGTCTTTATCTTCGATTATCATGCTCTACACCACAAAAAATTAAAACACTTGGTTTATATATAATCCTCTATGCGGAAGGTTAGAAAGCAGAAAGCAGACAAACAGAGAGTAGCCGCTGAGTCACAAGCATCCAAAACTGATGCTGATTTGTCACAGTCTTCTGAAAAAGCAACACAGGTGAGTGATTAAGCTTAACCCCATTTGGTTTAAGTGGGATAACTTCATTGTTTCATTGTGCAATTGTTGTTTACTGGTTTGTGAGTTATACAAAGGCAGATTATATGCTAACTGCCAGTGATTTACCAGGAATGTAATATCAATGCTGAATTGGGCGTTTCTGCATCTGAAGATGCAAGGCTTGATTCCCTTGCAGAGAAAGCAGAGAAAGAAATTATTACAGGCAAACAAAATCAAAAGTTTGTAATCGGAATATGTTCTCCTATTATTGCAAAGATTTGTAAAGACTTTTCTCTGTTGCAGAAGGTAAGGTTGCTTGTATTCTTTCTTCATAATGAACAATAGAAATTACAATAGAAAGGGGGAAGAAAATCATACAAGGGCAGTCAAATATGGTGGAAGCGCCAGATACAGTGATGTCTATCAGAGGAAATGAAAAGAATTCATGGCTCTTAGATTGCTCTGTCATTCCCAGTACACCACTGTCAAAGCCCTTTTCTTTTCTACTATTTTATTTAATCCATTTCATTAAAATCTATGACACAACGTCTATGCACAGAGAATTCTCATATTCTCAATAGCTAGTTAAATTTTGCCAGGTTTCTGCCATAATTTTTGATACAAAGAAGAACTGATGATTATATAGTCCACTTTCGATGTTGTTTAATTCTCTAAATATTTCTTACAGTAGCCTTGTTCTTCCACATGAAGAAAACAAAAATGCAATCTTTAGAGCAACATGATTTAACAAACAAAAACTATAGCTAGACTAGTTCTAATTGCTAATGGCTAACTATTTCTTTGGCTAATGGTTTCATGAATGTTTATAGCGCTGCTTATTTTTCACCTATCACATAAAATTTGGGGTGGAAATTTGGAGTTAAAAATTAAGATTGGAAGATAGAGAAAACATCTGCAGCAAATATTCAGGACCAAAAATAAACCAAAAATTATAACCCATCATTGCATGATTTTAGCTCCTGCTCTTTATCGGTATATGATTTCTCCATCCAAAGATGTAGCTTCTCCTGAAATTTCTTCTCCAAAATACACATTGCAACATTTGAATAATAGATGCTTGACTATGAGTGCATTAGAAAGAGAAGAAATAACTTTCGGCATTGGACTACACTTTAATTGAATTCAATTATTTGAATGGAACTTCATACCCTATTCCAAAGCTCTCATGAATAGTAAGTCTTCTTTGGATGCTCTTGGCACTTACTACCATTCAATATTTATTTTATATTATTAGATATCATAGCAGTTTTCTATCAAGGGGCCTCAATGGGTGTACCTAGAATAGTGAATGCAACTAGAAGCTTTGGAACAGGGTATTTTCAACCATGAAAACATAGAGGAGGGAGGGATTTTGTGAGATATCGTTATAGCTGCTCTGCTAGATACGTATGAAACACTGCCTCCTATTTTTATTTGGTTGCTTCAATCTATTCCCAAAATGGGTGCTTTGGAATAGGGATTGGACATCCAGACATCAAAAACTTTGTTGGCATCCTCCCTGCCTGTGCCAAAATGGGAGCGTTAAAACGTTCACAATGTCATTACTGGCGAACCTGGCCCAAGTAGCCTGCCATCATGTCCATAATGTTTGAATTGCAGAACCCTTCAGTAGCCCAAATCCTAATCTAGCACAGAGTCCTTCAGCCTGAATCACTAGGCTGATAAATGTAAGAATAAAAACCCGAATAATGAAACTTGTTGAATAAGTTTCATGAAGAGGACCCATTCACGACGCTTGCCTTTTGGAAGACTTGCTGGGTAACAGAAGGATGTCAAATGAATTATTGAAATCGCACGTGTCTTGGCTCCAAGCTGGAAAATGAAATGTTTAAAATAAAGGAGTAAAATGAATGAAATAGTTTTTGTTTTATATGTCATTTTGCTCCTTTTTAGATTTCTTGTGCTTTCGGCAGTGAAAGCGACACCCTACAGATGATTCTTTTTTTAAACGCATTTTACATTTATTTTTTACTTAATATTGTGTATTTGTTTTGTATTTATAATTTATATTTTGTTTGTAGTTTTTATCATATTTCACTTTTAATTCACTTTTAATGTAATTGTCACATATAATAATATTTTATATTCATTTTCAAGTAAAATTTTAAAAATTTGTAAAAATTAAAATTATATACAATAATTTAAATAACTGATTAAAAATATTATATATGATTATATTATTTAAATATTAATTATTAATTTATCAAATACTTCATTACATATAATACATTTAAATAAAATTTAAAGATAAGTTTTAAATT
>MU224721.1:3060408-3094375 GCA_018584345.1 Thuja plicata | reverse complement strand
CATTTAACTGTTCAAGTGAATGTGAAGTGAGTCCACAAGGTGGAACATTTAACTCCTCACACAAACTCAAAGTGAGTCCAAAAGTGGAACATTTAACTCCTCACACAAACTCAAAGTGAGTCCACACTTTAGAAGACTAATGAGATCAAGAAAGCATAAAAAGGGGGGAAACTTTGTGGAACACTTCACGCTCTTTAAAAGTAGACCCCTCCCCTGTATATGAATGCTGGGATTGCATCCAAAGGGCAGAAATGAGGGGTGATTAGAATAAGCGAGTCCAACAACCCAATTTAGCTAACAAGATCAATCAAAAGTACTCCAAAGTTGCTTGTCAATACTACTCACAAATGAAAAAGGGTTGAACAATGGAATATTTAACTTTCCAAGTAAACATAGAGTGAGTCCACAAAGTGGTGCATTTAACTCCCTATATAAACAAGGAATGAATCCATGCCCTCAATCACTCAATGAGATATTTGATATTGGAACCAAGAATTACTTAAGGTTTAAACACAAGCATTCTCTTTAGATGAAGTTGAGAAAATTATTAATTCCCTTAATAATGATAAGGCTCCAAGACCTGATGGTATTCCTATTGATTTCTACAAAGCCAACAAAAAGTGGGTATGCAAGGACCTTCTTGAGATTTACTCGGAGGCCCTCTCTAGAGGTTCTCTCAGTAACTCTATCAACAAGGGAATTTTTAAGATCATTCCAAAGGATGGGGACAAGGCTCTCATGAAAAATTGGAGGCCCATTATGCTCCTTAATGTCTCCTACAAAATTTTCACTAAGATCTTGGCTACTAGACTTGTGAACATCCTTCCCAAATTTATTTTCTCTACTCAAACTGGATTTATAAAAGGCAGGTACATTCTGGAAAATGTTATTACTAGCTGGGAGGCCATGAGCTAGGCTAATCACTCCCAGAAAAACTTTGCTATGTTCCTTTTAGATTTTGAAAAAGCTTATGACAGAGTTGAATGGAGCTTCATCTCCATGATGTTAGAGGCTTTTGGTTTTCCTACCTTCTTTTGCAATGTTGTTAAAATGTTACTTCAAGATGCCTTTGCTCAAATTGACATTAATGGAACTCTCTGAATCCTTCCATCTTGGTAGGTCTATTAGTCAAGGCTGGCCTCTGGCACATGCCCTCTTTGTCATTGCTTCTAATGCTCTTTATTACTTGCTTAGAGATGATTCTTTATCCCCTCTTGTGAAGGGTATTTTTCTTCCTAATGAAGATGAGCTCATTAACTGCCAATTTGCTAATGACACGGCCATTTTATTTGAAGCTTTTGCTGAGAAATTTGAAGCCCTTCAAATTAAACTTTATATATTTTGTACTATGTCTGGTGCTAGGCTTTCCCACTCCAAATCTATTTGCCTGGGTTGGAACGAGCAGCCCCCTGACTGGTTTAAGAACTATGACTTTCAATGGGGATGTCCTCACAAGATTGTGAGATATCTTGGCATTTCTGTTGCCATTAACCCCTCACTTAAAGACATGTGGTTGTGGGTTAAAGAGAAAATTACCAAAAAAATTGGACAAATGGCATAACCGTTCCCTATCCTTGGCTGGCAGACTCCAAGTTTGCCAAAAGATTATGTCATCTTATAACATCTACAACTCATTTGCGTGGATGTTTAGCAACTATCAAATTTTTGTAATCCAAAAGCTGTTAGAAACTTTCTTTGGTCAGATGGTAAAGGAAATAAAAAAGCTCATGTTGTTAAATGGAATTGGTGTTGCACTGACAAGCTTATTGGGGGGCTGAGGCTGAAAGATCTTGGGCTTCAAGCAATTGCTCTTGCTGCCAAGTGGATCCTTCACTCCATGGATGGAAATGCACCATGGACGATCCTTGTTAGGAATAATATTGATAGAGGCTTCCCTAAAAATTCTAAGTCTTGGAAGAACCTACCATTTAATGACTTGGTCATGGGCAACTTCCCTATAAATGTGCAAGGTTTTGAGGTCTTCAAATCAATCTGGAAGGCTTGGAACCAAGTTAGGAAGTTTATTGTTAACAAGGATTTCCATGATGATTCTCAAATCTATGGTGAAAGGTCCATTTGGTGGAACCTTCATCTTTTCGGAAAGCCCCTTGCCCTGTCCCAAGGCTTCTCTGCTAGGCAATGGGCCAATAAAGGCATCTCTCAGCTTGTGGACATCTTTGAGCATGACCGGTTGCTCAGTTGGGAGAACATTAGAAATACTTTTGATATTCCTATCTCTCAAAAGAAGACCTATAACATGATTCTCAAAGCCACTAAAAATCTTCCTTCCACCTGCCATGTTGACTCCCATAGATACATGAAATGAAAATGGTCGGATGGGACCATCCTATCCAAGATCAAAGCTAAGAATATTTATAAGATTATTGGATATGATGATGCCATCATCGACCATGTTAATAATGTTTGGTATTCCTCCCTGGACGTCAGCTCTTGGAGGAAGTACTTTGATGTTTTATGGAAAGGCTCTGTGGAACCAAAAGTTAAGTGTTTCAAATGGCTCTTTATGTTGGATAGACTTCCTGTTAGAAAAGATAACTATGAAAGTAATTGTTGTAAACTTTGTAACCTTCCTGAAACTAGCAGGCATATATTCTTTGAATGCTCTTTTGCTAGAAGTGTTTGGAATTTATTTGGGATTACTTTTCCAACTTGCATCTCTATTCTTGAAGTTGTTACTGCTCATATTATGGGACTAAAGAAAGATTCTAGCGTGTTTTGGAACATCTTAACATCTTACATCTTATGGCAGATTTGGAAATGTAGGAATGAAGAAAGGTTTCAAGATACCCCTAGGGTTCTTACTAAGTTTTCTAAAAAACTCACATATTTTAAAATATCTTCGTAGGTACACACTACTATGATGATGGACAAAGAGAAGCTGAGGAGATTTCTTCAGACCAGGCATGCTACCTTCTTTGTGTTTGAGTTATAGAACGACTATGAATGGAGGGATAACCTGGATAATCTCCAAATGTTTGAAAAAACACTGAAAAACCTTAACAATGAAATCAAGAAGAACAGAAGCTCAAAGAAAGATGAGTTGGCCATGCTAGCTCAGATCTAAGATAAAACAAAAAATATCGCCTCGATGGAGGGTGAGAAGGGCTAGACCACTTGGGTCGATGCCATTGATGGCTGCCTCTAATATCTTTCTATTTTGCTTCCTTTTTGCTTCTCTTTAGCTTTGGTTATGTTCTGATAAACACTTGAATCCTTTAAACTCTTTTTGGAAGGCTCTGCCTTCGTACTTTTGTAAAATTTCGTAGATACTCTCTACTTTTTGAAATCCTTATATTTAATACAAAAAGATACATGAAACCTCTAAAATATATTTCCCCATTAGGTAACGTACTCTCAACAAACACAAAAATGAAACCCAACGTTACATTCGTTTAAAGGGACTGACTGAAACAACATACAATTTGTATTATAAGTAAACAGCCAAAACATATCATTCTCTACATTCAGGCTCTCCAATTTCTTAGCAATGATCAGTCACAATCGAAGAGTGTGATGTTAATCCTAAGGTGGAAATAAACATTTTCCTCATAAGCATCGGTAGAAATGGTTGCAATTTCTTTCACCATAAAGAAATCATCTATTCCACCAACAACATATATATATCTCTGTACTTACTCAGCGTTGGATTCTGCTCCATTGAAAGTAAGTGTGCACTTATAATCCTTTGCCTTCTTATTAGCAATGGATTCTCCGAAACAAAATTAAGGGTAAAACAAAATAGCGTTCTCGCTTATCATCGAATATTGTACATACAATGCAGAAGAGAGATTTAATAATTGTACATACAATGCAATAATTGTTCATACCTTAAATATTTACAAAATTAAGGGTAAAACAAAATAGCGTTCTCACTTTTCATCGAATATTGTACATACAATGCAATAATTGTTCATACCTTATATTAGTTATGTCATACATAATTGTCTCATCTAAGGTATGACAGAACTAATATAATTGTTCATGTGGTGAAGAAAAATGGGTATGAGGCAAGGGGTAATCACTAGGATGGATGACCAAACTAGGTATGTCACAACTATTTTCAAACACACATTGGAAGGAAGGTTGATCCATTAGGCTCCAGGAGACTCAAGAACCAAGATGATGCAAAAATTCCTTTTCTATTGATTTGAGAGGTTGTTTGTGTAAATTAGGAATGAGAATAGAAGTATAGAGAGGGAAACTAGGTAATTAAGCATGCACATAGATCTAAATAGAAAATATAAATCCATAAATATATTTGAAAACTAGTAGTGTAACTGACTTGTGATTCAAAATGAAATCCATAATAGCTAGTACAATGTGCCTATGAAGTTCTAGGGTGAGTTGGAGGCCTAGGGAGAATCTAACTTGTCTTGTACAAGTTAAGGTCATATGTAATTTATCTTAACTAAAACTCTATGTCCAAATTTTCTTCTACTATCTTTGTACTAGCACCACCTGCAACCTATACCTTCACACAAAAAAGTAAGGAAATTATTTGTGGAAATGGGTTTGCCTTGGTTAAACCACTGTTTAGAAATCAACCTTGAAATTAAATGAAAATTTCTTGAAATAAGGAAGTGTGCAATCAATAGTAGTGACTCGATCAGAAGGATCAGAAAGCCTTATATCTTGATGATGCAAATGTTTCTTGAAATGACATCATAGGTATTTATTTAATAGCATGACTCCATAAATGCCTAAAAGGACATTAAAAAAAAAGACATGCTTGCATGATGATTGTTGAATACTTGCCAAAAAATGTAGGATGGAATTTTTTGGTTTCTTGATATGTTTGAATGCTCCTTGGATGCTTGAATGAAGTATACATAGAGAAAACAGGAGTAAAAATATTAGACATGCCAAATATGGTCTACAAATTGAAGAACACGCTATATGGATTAAAGAAAGATCCTGGAGTTTGGTATGAAACTAGACTTGAAGAAAGAATTTCAAAAAGGTATCGTAGATAGAAATCTCTATTTTAAAGTTGAATAAGATGAAATTTTAATTTTAATAGTGTATTGGATGATATGATGTTTGGAGGAAATTATGGTATGTACAAAAATTTTGTTGATGAGATACAAGAGGAATTTAAAATTTCTATAAGTAGAAAACTTAATTCCTTTCTTGGTTGACAAGTCAATTAGAAAGATGATATTTATTAACTTCACAATAAAAATATGTTAAGAGACTATTGAGGAAGTTTATAATGGATAATGCTAAACCAGCATGTACTACTATGGTTACTAGTTGTAAATTGAGTAAACATGTTGAATCTCCTAAGACTAATTGGAGCATATATAGATCAATGATTATATTTGATTACTACTAGACCTGATATGATGTGTGCAATTTGTCTTGTGACTGATTCCATCAAGATCCAAGAAAAACACATGTTGTTATTTTGAAAATAATTTTTAGATACTTGAGAGGCAGTGAAGACTATAAATTATGTTATCCTAGGAAATTTGACTTTACTCTAATTTCCTATACCGATCCATTTTCAGATGGTTGTGTGGATGACAGGAAATGTGCTAGTGAGGGTGCATTTTTCCTTGAACCCCAGTTGGTTTCTTTTTCATGTAAGAAACAAGACTCAGTATCTTTATCTACTGTAAAAGTTGAATATATTGCTACTACATCCTATTGTACATAGGTATTATGGATTAAATTGACTTTCAAGGATATTGGAATACTATTTGATTAGCCTATTTCTATATCTTTTGACAACACTAGTGCAATAAAAAATTCAAAGAATTTGGTATTGCATTCAAGGACAAACCACATTTCAATCTAGTATCACATTTTGAGAGAGAAAGTTTTAGAAAATGAGATGAAACTTAAGTATGTGTCTATAAGAGAATAGATTGTTGACATCTTTACCAAGGCTCTTTCTAAGGAAAATTTTGCATATCTCTATGAGAGATTGTGGATTATTGCCTCACCTTTTTATTACTAGATGCATATAGAGATAAATTAGTCCTATAGATTTCATGTATAATCTTAATCTAGTCTAATGGTCAAGGCTTCCTCTCAGGGAGAGCTAATTGTAGTTGTTTGTTGGTGTGTGTTATTTAGGGGGAGATGATAAAAATGAGAAAGTACCTTTTAGTCTGGTATTTTCGGTTGATGTCAAAGGGGGAGACAATCAGGTATGAGAGAGTTGTTATTGGGCCAAAATCGGATGTGAGAACGTTATTGTTGTTAATGTATTTTCATCAATGAAAAGGGGGAGAATATTGTTGGTTTGAACAAAATTAGTATTTGGATGATTTATTGATGTTGTCATTGATGTCGAAACATGTCCTTGTCATTAGTGATTGGTTATTGAATATTTTCTTTATTTTTATGTGTAGTGGTGCTAAGAGTTATTCTCTACATTTATTCTATATTGTAAATCGACTCATGAAGTTTGGATATGTTGTTGAGTAGTGTTCAGAGATATTTGATTTGATATTTTTTTTCTTTGGATCACATTTAAAAGGAATTTGTGTTCACCAGTGTGCGACGGTGTTTGGCAAAGTTTCCTGTGAGAATGCATGCTCCATTTTTCTTCTTGTTTGATTCTAGTGTTGGAGATCTATAAATGTTAATACAATTTCCTTATCTTTATTTAGTTCAAATGGTGTGAATTTTTAAGTTTTGGAGGTGTGCATTCAAAGTCTGAGGGTGTTTATTCTAGGTTTGGCTAACCTTGAGTGTTTACACTTTCACATAAAATATTTAGTGATTTGGTCCACTATTCAAGATGTGAAAATGTAAACAATGGTCCTAGTCAAGATGTGATGGGGTCCACTTGTCATTCCTTTCCATTGTGTTAAGGCTTAAGTGATGACCTAATTTGAATTATTCTTGATGCTTAGCCAACCTTGGAATATTTTACAAGTGTGAGGATGGTATAAAAAATTGATGACTTGTTAAGGGAGTGAGCATGATAAAGATTGGTGAAAGAGAATCTATCTCCCCATATGTGTGGATATGACTAAGTCCGAAGTGTTGTGATATGAAGTATGGAATTTCATGTGTTAGCTATAAGATGCAGCAAGAATAAGGTACCTACAAATATTTCAGTCAAGTTATAGAGGTGAACCACTGGTGTATCTTTTCTCTTTTACTCTTTTTCATCTAGGCAGTAAGACCTTCGATAGTGAGCCTTCTTCTAGGAAGTGAGCCTTTTCTTGTAATGAGAATTATTTGTAAAGATAACCTAAGTTGGCATCAACCTAATAGGTGTTTATATAATTGATAATTAATAATCTCCATGGTTTTCCCCTTAACTAGATTTTCCATGCAATTCTAGTGTTTTATTATGTATGTTGGTTCTTTATTTTCATGTTTTCATTTTTATGTGATTAAGGATTAAAATATGTTTTGTTTGGATCTAATTCAAGATAATATTTATAATGTCTATAGCCAACTCATTCAATCGCCCACCCTCAGTTGTCTTGCACATTTAACAAGGTAGGATTAGGTGAACTCAACTACTAAGGTGTAGGAAACAATGCCACCTAGAAAATATAAATGACAACTAATATGCCTAAGTTGAAGTTAAGAAAGAAGTGTAAATAATATTTGTACTATAATACTAAGAAGGTATAAATGAGTCATCAACTACCTCACCTAAGGTGTAACACATATTTTGAAATGATAACTTTATGAGCATATGGAAGATGTGCACATGTGAGAAGTGTCTCAAGAAGGGAGTACATGTGTCTTGGCAATATGAAGTGAGACAAAAATTTAAAAAGCTCAATAAGTGAAAACTTTACTAGTTTGAATATGACTCTCCTAGGTATGCAAAAAGAAAGCTAGTTTGATAATTTCACTATTCACACTAACAAGAAACTAGAGAGAATGATAAAATAATGATCAAACTATGTGAGCTAGCAATTAATATAAATATTTTGATGATGGGCTCTAGACTATGGTTTCCATTATTTCACTTACAAATTCCTAGTTGTGGAGAGTAAGAAAGACCATATTCAAAACATGGTTTCTTTTGATTTTATTTTCATTAAAATATCCTTTAATTTTTAAACTTCTCAATGTAATTTGATTAGGATTTAAGTATGAACTATGTTTTGTCACTTTAATTTAATTTTTCTAAATTTTCCTAATTTTTACTATGTGCACCAATCAAAGTATATTGGGGCATGTCCTTAAATACCACTTTATGTGGCTTAGGATTCCTAGACGACCCTATAAATCACAAAAAAGTAACACCATCATGGACTAATTCTAGGAGTTACTCTCCTTTAAAATAGTGTTGGTGTCCAAATAACATCAGTTCGTTGACTTGCAAGTATTCCCTTATATAAGGTCTTTATTATCCTAGTTATAATCAACTTATCAAGAAGAAAGAATATTTTTTTAGCATAAGTGGTGTGAAGAACCAATCATTCCATGTGTTTTGAATGAGGTATAGTTAACATATGGGGAATTGATATATTAGCCTTATTATACTAAGAGCTCCACCATATTTATTAATAAAGGACTATTTCTTTCAATTTCCCTTCCCTTTTAGTGATATAGACCCTTTCATAAACTATTTAGTATCACAAATATAGGTACCACTTGACATTATCAATAGCAACGAGTTTGGGTTAACTTGAATAATTTTATGCTTCCACATGAATAGTACCTATGTCAAAATATAAAAACTTTAATAAAGATCCTTGTAGAGGGGTGAGGGATTGTTCCTACAATTTAGACTTAGACACTATCAATAGCAATGAGTTTGGATCAACTTGGATAATTTTATGCTTCCACGTGAATAGTACCCAATTTTGAAAAATGATGACTTTACTAAAGATCCTTGTAGAGGGGTAGAAGTATTGTGCCTATGAGATAGGGCTATGTGATTCTATTTTCAAGGAGCTATCTAGTGACTAATAGGACTGTAATAGTGGAGATTCTCCACTTACCTTCAATATCCTTATTTTCTCTTTGAGGAGTATTAGTTGCCCACTACTTTAATACAAAATTTACTTTGTTAAAATCGTTGAAGCCACTTTAATGTAGAAGTAACATAAAGTGTGTCATCTGTTCTTTTGTTTGTCTATTTGAGTTCTAAACAATTTCATTACATTAGCTGTAGTAAAGAATTTGATAAAATATTAGACAGATTAATTACAATAAGAACTCAATCTACAGCAACTATTGATAGAAAAACACTTATGATAGAATATTGTTATCAAGATCATGACTAAACAGTCCATAAAACAGTTATAGAGAACACTTTCACAGCTCAGTGAACACTCCAATTAAAGGCTATGTCTCTGTACATAGTCAAGATTGGATCTTCTCCATTGAAAGTGATGGTTCCCTTATAATGTTTAGAGTTCAACACAATATGAATCCTAGCCAAGAGCTGAAGGTATTCTTCATGTCAGAGAAATAAAAGCCTTGAGCTCTTCCCACTGGGGGAGAGTGAAGATTGTTGTCAAGAGTATGCCATGGAAATACAACACCAAGTTCTTACATGGCTTTGGAAGCTGCTTGGTTTTCTAGTCATGCCCATCTACAGATTTGAGCATAACAATGGACATTAAAAGCATTGGAAAACACAATTGCAGAGCTCTACCGTAATACCCAGAAGCCATTTCGAATAAAATCTTCAATACAGTAGTCAGTAGTGAAGAAAGTTTTCAAAGGATGCAGCTACAGACTTTGCGAGTTGCATGCTTATATCGTTCAAAACAAAGTGGGGATAAAAAAATATTTGTAGTGCTTCTGCACGTCATAATTCGAATATTTCCTTAAAGGAAAGCAAAATTCCTTATCCAAATATGGTCCTTAGCTATTCACATGTTATGGTAACTGCATAGACCTGGACAGGGAATTTCAGTTGTTTTATTTAATTGAAATAAAGCAGGTTACTGGATGGTTGGCAACCACCGCATAATGAAGAACACTGGTATCAGGGGTCATGTTCTAATTGACAAGACTGAGAGTGACTAGTCACGAAATGATAGAAAGTGAGCAATAAATGATAGAAAGTGAGCAATATAATGACCCTCAAAAAGCTTAAAATTTTTCCTATCTTTGAAGTCCTTATAAAATTCTTTTCTTTATAAAATATTACATATTATAAAAAATTTCCTATCTATAACATATTACTTAACTAATTTTATTTTGGTGGGGACAACACCACCACCACCACTTAACCAACATACTAAATGGTAAACCCCACAACATGCACAATCTAAATAGAATATATAATCCTAAGAATTTTATTACACTAATGAATTCCAGCTAATAGAGTATACCTAGTCACTGAAAATAGGATGTTTTCAAAACAGTGTACATTCTATTCACAATATATCAACTTTATGATTATTATATTGTAGTGTTGTAAATTGTATACCCTTTACAATTTCACACTAGCTCTTAACATACTTTGACAGTGTACCGAATTGTGCTCAATTTCATAACCATTTCAATAAACTTGGTTCATTCCCTTATTGACAACCTTTTTCATGGCTCGATTTGTTTGGACTAGAGAGATGACCACCCATTTCGAGGTATATTGGACTCACATTTTGAATGGTGAATGTCAGCTATGAAAAGCGATAATTTATTCTATAATGTCATCTTCCCCAAAAAAAAAATTTGAAAAGGTGCAAGATGCAAGCATATACACACAACTCCTTCTCTCATTTCAAACTCTACCTGATCTAAGTCTTCTCAATTCATTCAATCAAGAAATGTTTTAATTGAAAAGATTATGAATGCTTCTATATTATAGAACATACAGTCTTATTGTATAGTATAGAGATACAATTTATTTAAATATAATTTTATTAGGGTCAATTATAATACTTATGAGAATGAATGGAACACTTAGAACTCATTGCATTTAGCTTATGCTCACAATTTGACTTGCTGTTAAAAATATCTCCTATTTATCAACATCTATTTATTCCAAAAAATTATAAATGAAATAATGTTATCTTAAAATTTAGAATAACTTGCATTTGAAATTTAAGATTGAGGAACCTAGATCTTAAATACATTAAAATCAATTAATTAAATTGATCTGTTTGTTCAATTTTTTAAAAATTTTGTATAGAAAATATACTTTGAAATACATAACGTTACAAACTTTTAACATGATACTTTCAATACAAATTTAATTTGAAATAATTTTCTTCAAAACCCTATGATCTTTAAAAATCTAAAGATAATTTGGCACAATTTTGCTTATTAAATTTTTTTATTAAATTTTTTGCTTATTAAAAATTATTTAGTGTCAAGAAACTTGACATAATAGTTAAACAGTTAACTTGTTAGAAGCTAATCTTGGAATTTAAATTTACATTTTCATATTTTAATGTAAGAATTAATAACAATTGACTTATAAATATTATTTTAATAATTTGATATCAATTTAAAATTATTTCTTTTTTTCTCTATTAATCATGATTTTGCTTTTGCTTGATTTCTATAATTATTTTATAATTTTAACTAACTATTTAATATCTTACTTTTTTTTAATAGAAAAAAATTATATATAAAAAATAATAAATAAATTTTCTTTAATAATTACACATTCAATATTAAAAAAGTGGTCAAAAAGTAAATTGAGGATTAGAGTTACTGTATTATTTTCTCCCACCAATATCATAAACGACCCATGAAATTTGTTCTCAAAGTCTTCCACGAAGTAAGCCCACTGGTTCTCCTACTGTGATTTTCCCTTTACCAGGATTTGACAAAGCCTGTGAATGGCTAGAAATATTTACTTTAATTTGATATTTCATTGCTAGAATTTCTTCTGAAAGTGTGCTCCAGGATTCGGTTTCCGAATCCTAGCTCCCTTATGGAGTCTGCCTTAAAGGTGTGCAGAACCTCACGAAGGGGTTCTTCCTATTTCACTTTCGGAACCCTTCCCATGTTGAGGGTACTCTAAACAATGGCCTCTGGTTTGTGC
This sequence comes from Thuja plicata, assembly GCA_018584345.1. Taxonomy (NCBI): domain Eukaryota; kingdom Viridiplantae; phylum Streptophyta; class Pinopsida; order Cupressales; family Cupressaceae; genus Thuja; species Thuja plicata. Next base: position 3,082,419 of record MU224721.1, on the reverse strand, counting down.
ATTCATCGCTCCTTGTTTTCCATCCATGATCGAGAAACTTTTTAGTCTCTGAGGATACAAAACCTCAAACTCCCCATCTAGTTCGATTTCCCTGGTCTACCATTGCCTTGTTGGTCATTTTTGTGAAACATTGCAGAGACTCTTTGTCAAATTGTTTGCATGGAGCCTGAGAAATGTTTACCATGCTCGCCCCAAGAAAAAGAGCCTGTCAAAATTGACCTCACCTACGAACTTAGGGATAATATTGACATTCAGAATGGTGGGCGTTGTTTTTCTCAATGTGTCATGTATTTGAGTTTTCCAAATACATGCTTTCATTGTTATTCTACTGATCACAACATTAAGGACTGCCCTCTAGAGAAAAATAAACCTAAGCCTCCTCCTAAGGAGCTAGTTGTTTCTCGAGGTAATAAGCCCTCTAAGAATAATTTCGATTGGACTACAGTGGTCCGTAAGGGAAAGAAAAAATTAGTTTCTCTAAAAAAAAAATCATCTTTGGCTTCAGTTATCCCACCCCCAACTTCTGCAACTTCGTAAACTCCTAGTGTTGCTTCAAACCCTGCTTCGTAGGGGAAAGTTTCTTCTTCCACTAAGGTTTCCACCCTTCCTCAAGGTCGTTCCATGAATTCCAAGGACTCTCCACCAGCTTCACTGGATAATGGTGGTGTTTTGTGTTGTTTCTCTCACATTCAACCAAGTTTTGATGAGGTAGATGACATGGTGTTAGGAAAATGCCAAGCTTTCCCCAGAGATTTATACCCAGTCTTTCATTCTAGGTCGAAGTGTTTGCACAATACCTTCTCCTCTCTTGCAGGTGAGGATACTAGGAATGATGGTTTCTAATGAATTTCCTCTCTTGAAATGTAAGAGGTCTTATTGACCTCTCCAGAAAATTTTCAGTGCGGGACTTTAGATAGAAATTTCTTCATACAGATGTTCATTGTCTTCAGGAAATTATGATAGCTAGTTTTTTGCTTGCAACAGTCTGCCATGTTATTTGGCCGCACATTTTGGTCTTTGCATCAAGTCCCATGATGTTGGTAGAGGAGGGGTGGTTACCTTGTTAGTGCCATGGTGGAAGAATGAAATTATTGATCATGGAGAGGATCCGATGCATATATTAATTTGGGTTTTACTAAATGTGAACAATCACCATTTTGGTTTTATAAATATTTATGTTCCCAATTTGATGCGGTGGAAAGAGCTTACTTGTAGTGGTGGATTGTTGATTCATTTGTGGCAGCCACTTGGATTTCATGTTGGGATTTTAATATGGTAGAGGTGGCTTCTAATAAGGATAGTATTTCACCATTCTAGTGAATAGTCAGTGATCGTGAAGCTTGGTTTTAAATGATAAATAAATTGGGGATTTATGATCTCAATCTCAATCATCGCCTCCCACATGCATTTTGGCATACATGGAGTATTTTAGAGATGGCTCTGATAGATTTTTCAAAAGCCTTGATCGAGCCATTGTTTCCTCTCAACCATTTTTTTATGTTTAAAAAGAGCAACCACTGCTAGTTTTACCTTTATCTAATGTCACTTTGTCAGACCACTTTCCCATTAAATTTTCTATAGAATGGTGTGCTCCTTTTCCACATGCACATTAGTCTCAATTTATGTTTAACTCATCATTCCTCAAGCACTCCCCTACCTTGGGGCCCACATTAGAAATGTCTAAAATTTACAGTCTAGGGCCACTACATCTTCAGGTTGGATTTGTGGTAGAATGATGTCATTATTCACACTACCAAGTTTCTCCTCCTTTATGGAAAGCAGATGTGTATTTCCATTGCTTGTATTATGCTCAGACCACCAAGGATTTGCATGTTGTTGTCCATAATTTGGAAGCTCACCCTTTTTCAGCTGACTTTAAGTTTCAGGTGGACATTTGTCATCATCATAAATAGATGGCTGATAGTTATCTAGCTAGAGGAGCTCAACTTAAGGCACATTTGCATTGGTTAAAAGTGGGAGACTGTGCTAGAAAAACAAATTCTATGCTTTATGCGTCATACATTCCACTACAAGTATAAAAAGTATCGGGGAGGGTTCTTTAGTTCTTAGTGAGCTTCCAGATATTTTTCAAGCATTTGTTACTCACTATCAGAAATTTTTCACAACTCAATGTCCCTCTCCTTCCAATCAAAAAGCCTTATAAGATTTCCTTGCTACTATCCCTCCTCGTCTATCACCTTCCTAATAGGTTTTCTATGATCAAAATTTGTCTATCCAGGACCTTAGGAAGGAATTTGTTTCCATGGCAGATGAAAAATCCCCATGCTATGATGGTCTCCCATGTAAATTTTACAAAGCCCTCTGGGATTTTTTAGGTTCAGATCTACATCATGTTTATTAAGAAGCTTTACAAATAGGTACTCTAGGGTGAGAAATAAATAAAGGTTACATAAAATTCATACCTAAATCTGGTGATCCTGAGGATATCTATAATTTTCTCCCCATCACCCTCCTCAATGTTTCCTATAAAATTATTGCCAAGGCTCTAGCTTTGAAAATTTGCCATCTTCTGCCCCAGGTTATCGCCTTGAGAAGAGTAATCTTTATTTAGTCCAGATACATTCTTGATAGTATAATAGAAGTTTGGCAAGGTATAGAATGGGCTTGCCATTCTGGTCAAAACACAATTTATCTCCAAATCAATTTTGCCAAGGCATATGATCGTATTGAATGACCTTTCATTTTATCCATGCTTTCAGTCCTTGGCTTTGGTACTTGCTTTCTATCTTCTTTCCAAATGTTTTTTTGCAGATGCTAATGCCTGTATAACCATCAATGGTTGTTGGTCAATCAATTTTAGCCTTCACCGATCAATTCAGCATGGGTGCACCCTTTGCTTCCTTCAATGTATGTCCTAGCTGCTGAAGGCTTTAGCTATTTGTTGGCCTCTATCCTTTCTACTTTCCATGTTCATGGTATTTCTCTTCCTGATTCTTTTGGCCAACTTGTAAATACCCATTTTTGCTGATGATTCTTTTCTTACCTTGATTGAAAATGAAGACAATGTTTGGCATGCTTTACAATGCCTCCAGACTTACTATGTGGCTTCCAGTTCCATATATAAATGGGAAAAGACTCTTCTACAGTCATTTTGTTCTACCACCTCCACAATGGCTTCTACAATATGATCGGAAATGGATCGAACATGGTCAGGTTTTTCATTTTTCGGGTATACCTTTTTCTTTTCATGGTTCAACCTCATAACTTTGGGATGTGGTGCTATCTAAAATTGAATCCAAGCTTGCCTATTGGTTGACCAAGCCACTTTATTTGGTTGGCAAGTTTCGGCTTTGCTCCAAAATTCTTGCAGCCACACATGTTTATTACTCCTCTTCCTGGTCTCCCTCAAAAGAAGCCTATGCCAAACTCGAGCGACTTGTGCGAAATTTTTTATGGGCCTCTGATACCCATGAGCATGGCTTCCATTGAGTAGCTTGGGAGTATTGTTATTTACCTCAGCATTTTGGTGGCCTTGGTTTAATTTCTCCACACATGCAAGCCCAGATGCTATGTGTTAAATGAGTGGTATCAATTTTTTCCTACACATGATATAAATTTTGATTTTGGGCTCTACCCATGTGACTTACAGGAAGATGTCTATTCCTCCTATTACTTTATTGTTTTTATAGTTTTATAAATTAATATAAATTGATAAGGACTTACATTCAAAAAATAAAAATAAAAAATATTTATATAAACGATTTTCAATATATCTAGCACCAAAAACAAGATTCAGCCTCAAAATTTCTTTCATCCACTAGGTAATGTACTCTAAACGAACAAAATAATAAAACCCAGCATTACATTAAGGGGACTGAGTGGGACAACATACGATTTCGACTCAAAATAAACAGCCAAAATACATTATTCTCAACTTACAAGACTCTCCAAATACTTAACAATTATCAGTAACACTCGTAGAGTGTGATGTTAACCCTCACGAGGAAAGAAAACCCACCATTGCATTCATCTAAACAAAGACTTCAACTGCATAGAACGTCGACTTTAAGTAAACAGCCCAACACACTATTCTCTAAACAAAGACTCTCCATTTAGTTAGTAATCATCAGTAACACTCGTAGAGTGTGATGTTAACCCTGAGTCGGAAATAAACATTTCCCTCGATTGCATCAGTAGAAAGGGTGGCAATTCCTCTCGCCATCAAGAAATCACCCGTACCGCCAACAACGGATATATCTCTGTACTTAACCAGCGGGGGGTCGGCGCCATTGAAGGTGATTGTGCCCTTATAATCTGTCGAATTCAGCACAAATGTGAACCCCAACCAAGCATTGTAAGTAGTCTTCATGTTGTACAAATAAAATCCCTGCGCTCTTCCCACAGGAGGAGAGTGAAGATTGTTGTCGAGAGTAATGGGATCGTCAAACACAACCACATCTCCAAACTTGAAAGGTTCAGCGAAAGTAGTGAGATTGCCCCACGCAGGAGCTGCAACCAGCGCAGCAGTTGCATTGTGAATGTTTTTGCCATTGTAGAGTATATCATGAAAGTAGAGCACCAAATTCTTACATGGCATTGGAAGTTGCCTCTTCCATGCATGCCCATCTACATTTCTGAGCACCGTGGAAGAGAGCAGAAGCCCCATGAAGCACAAATGAAATGCTATTCTACTCATATCTCTTGAAATCCCTCGTGCAACTCTACTAGATATCAGTAGAGCTTATTGCTTCACAATGTGCAATAGATGCTTTATATAGCATCAATTATAATTGCCACTTGACCGTGGAGGTATTATTATATCTTTGCCCTCTATTATAGGCATGTGGTTTTTAATTAATCGATGGATACTCAGGAAGAACATCTCTTTAAATGAAAATTATATGCAAAGCCTGCAAGACGATGGCAGTAAGTTTTGGCTTAAATACTTTGGCTTCATATGGGCCATAGATTCCTCGATCTAAACTCATGGCTTAAACAAAGTAAGGATCGTGCTTATCCTCAAATACGGTACATAAAATGCAGAAGAAAGACTTGATTGACAGTTTTGGTATATTCAAGGTACTATTTTATAGACAACTATCTGCAAGTCCGGCAGGATGAAGCCTGCAAACCCTGTAAGTTTTGGCTACAAGCATTTGGCCTCATATGAGCAATAGATTCCCCGGAATAAAATTGAGGGTAGTAGTCATTTAAAATGTGGTAGATAACCCGCAGGGTAAACCTGCTTTAAAACATGGTACAAATGGTAGCGCATACTTGTGATACTTCGATTTATGTCGGAGAATAATATAAATAACTATTATCATTATTATAATGAAATATTTTATATTTGAAGAAATATTGTGTGCATGTGCATATCGACTAATGGTATGATCTCTCTCTCTTCACACATTAGTCTAGTATGTGCATATACTTTTATATATTCGTTTAATCTTTATATCTATCGTTGGGCCTACCAAATTTTAACAAGATGTTTTGAGTGGATTATGATGCATGTGGGAATGCAATCTAGGTAGTGGCAAACCATGAAGGGAGAATAATAGCCTACTTTAGTAAGAAATTGAATGATGCCAACAGAAGGTATTCTATATATTACTAGGAAATTTACGTATAATACATCAACTATTAGACACTATAGTAATTGGGTAATTAAAGTAAGTTAAATAAAGATTTACATAGTTGACATAATTCATGTAGAGCTACATTTTTGAACTAGAACATTACAACAAGTAGTCTAATATGAATTTTGATGTCCTAACTAGAAGCTGAAGCCTACAAATGGAGATGTGGATTAAAGTACTTGGTTTTAAGAGATAAGATGTTTGTATTTGACTAACAGTGATTTTGTAGAAAAAAATGAATGGATGTGAGAATCTTACAAGAATGGATAGAAGTAAATAGTTAGAGAGCACTTCATCAAGAACGATATGTTTATCAAAGGATACTAACTATGCAAGCAAATAAATTATATGCAATACATTTTGAACAAGGATAAACATTTTAAAGGCCTTGTTGAAAAATTGTGATAGGTAAGACAATGCATAAGTTAATGAAAGATATTTTTTAGACACAAATACATAAGGATAGGAGAAATTCATCAAAGGTCATAAGACTCACCAAGATGACAAGAGAAATAACCAAAATAGGTCATAATATAACCTCTTGGTGTTATAGAATCTATTAAAGGATATAAACATTCACAATATATTAGGATTTCTTAGGATGTAGAATGAAAACAATTCAATTATGATGTAGTAGAAAGTCTTAAACGATGATAGATTTCATCCCATTTAAGGGAACAAAAGATGTGGTACACATAGTAGACTTATTTGTTAAACTTCTTTTGTTGGAGAGAAAAAATAATTGGGACATGGTTTTATCATAAGCAAATTTTACAAAAATAATAACATGGTAAATAGGAGAATGTGAAGAATACCATTTTAGTTATAAATTAATGACACTAGCCTGTGTGTGAAGGATAATAAAAATTAATAAAGAGACAAGAGAACTGGATGTATAGAGGATTTTATTAAACACATGAAGAATGAGGAAGTGAAAACACATTATGCAAGAATGAGTTAGAAAAATAAATAGACATAGGAAAATCTAGGATAATATTTTTTTAATATGAAATAAAGTGATGATATATCTTAGAAAGGAAGGTAATATTATGGAAACATGTAACACTATAAAAATGAAAAAAATTGGCCCTATTAGAATAGTAAGGAAGTTTGACTGGGGAATTTCCCATTGGGTGATGTCTCTAGAGAACCTCGATATATTACCTATATTCAGTTCATGATAGATCTATACAAGTGAGATTAACATATTTAGAGGGAATAATCACATAGAATTGAGGGAGAAACTATGTAATGTCTATAAAATGTAATAAGATGAATGAAATATTTGATGTCTGGGTTAGAAAGAGCATTTAAAATTAAAGTATGTAGAGTACATCTAATGAAATTGAGATAAAAACCAAAGGAATGCCAAGGTTATATTTTCAGGGACAAGATGAACTGTTTAGGACTCCCTATAGTCACTAAAAAGTGAGGTACACTTTTAAATCGATGTAGGGTGTCTAATTTAGGAGCATCCTTTAAGGAAATAATGCAATCCCACACCCTCAACATTTTCTTGGTTAGTATGGTTATAAATATAATTGAAAAATTAATTATAGAGGATGTCAATATATTTTACCTTGTTTCAAAGGTAATCCTTGTAGTTTTGGTAGAACATTCAATGCAATTATAAGTAGTTTATATCCAAGTTTGAAGTTAATTATATTTACATAGAGATTTATCTAGTTTATTGAACCCACATAAAACTATAAATTTGGCATAGTTTTAGAGTTAGAATTGGTGTCAAATTTTATGATAATTATGGTCGATGGATAAGGAATGATTATATCAAAGAGAGTAAATATTTGGTACCATGCTAATATATTTTCTATGGATTTCTCTTAAATCAATAAATTGCATTCATTATCTAACATGTTTGGAAACTTTTTTTTTTATCTTTGCACTATCTTGTGGTCAATGTAAATAATTAATTTAGTTGCCGAATGATACATATTGGCTATGTGATCATATAAATTAATCAAGGAAGATCAATGGCATGGGAGATAGGTCGGAGATCCAAGAATAGGTGTTAGGAGGAAGGCTTAGAAGGGTGTTTAATATTGAGAGTATCATGTTTAATAATGATAATATTATTATGGATTTAGATATATTGTATTACACTAGTGTAATGTGGGAAATAGGGTTCACTAGCTATCATGGACAAGTCAGGAAGCTTATGCTTATCTCCTCTTAGATTGGAAGGAAGATGATATACTAAGCCTCAAGAGGCATGAAGTGGTATGTGGATGGAATGATCATTCACTATGTGGTGAATATGACTATAATTTTGTATAAAATATATGATTTTGATGGTGATAAGAGGTGAATTGGTGGTTTTCTCTGTGTATAGGGAGATTGGGATCTAACTAACACATTTGAACATGAGATGGTGAAAATACTTGATACAATATGACGATTTTATTGATTCAAACAATGCCTTTAAATAGGCACTACATAAACCGGTCCTAGCATGTCAATGGTGATAACCATTTACACTTATATAACTAATATCTTTATTAAGTAAACTAATGTAATCCTATGCCAGCATTCCCCCCTTATTACATTAATCCGAAAAAGAGTGCCAATATTCTTTAAAACACTTAACATTACAAACTTCTGACATGATATTTGCAATACAAATTTAATTTGAGATAATTTTCTTTAAATTTCTTTCCTCCACTAGGTAATGTACTCTACATGAACACAATAATAAAACCCAGCATTACATTAAGAGGACTGACTGAGGCAACATACGATTTCGACCAAAACACATTATTCTCAACTTACAAGACTCTCCAATTACTTAACAAGTATCAGTAACACTCGTAGAGTGTGATGTTAACCCTGACTCGGAAGTAAACAACTCCCTCGATTGCATCGGTAGAAAGGGTGGCAATTCCTCTCGCCATCAAGAAATCACCCGTACCGCCAACAACGGATATATCTCTGTACTTCTCCAAAACTGGATCTGCTCCACTGAAGGTAATAGTGCCCTTATAATCTGTTGAATTCATCACAAATGTGAACCCAAACCAAGCACATTGTAAGTAGTCTTCATGTTGTACAAATAAAATCCCTGCGCTCTTCCGACAGGAGGAGAGTGCAGATTGTTGTCAAGAGTAATGGGATCGTCAAACACAACCACATCTCCAAACTTGAAAGGTTCGGCGAAAGTAGTGAGATTGCCCCACGCAGGAGTTGCAACCAGCGCAGCAGTTGCATTTCTGAGCACCGTGGAAGAGAGCAGAAGCCCCGTGAAATCATAGACAACTATCTGCAAGTCCGGCAGGATGAAGCCTGCAAACCTTGGAAGTTTTGGCATTTGGCCTCATATGAGCAATGGATTCCCCGGAATAAAATTGAGGGTAGTAGTCATTTAAAATGAGGGAAAACCTACTTTAAAACATGGTAGAAATGGTAGCGCATACATGTGATACTCAGATTTATGTCGGAGAATAATATAAATAATTATTATCATTATTATAATGAAATATTTTATATTTGTGATATTTTATATTTGAAGAAATATTGTGTGCATGTTCAAATTGACTAATGGTATGATGTTTGTGTGATTTGAGCTTATTCTACTTAGAAAAACACTCTTTATATATAGTCCATACTTTATTCTAGTAAGTGCACATATTTTCATACATTCATTTAATTTTTATATCTATTGTTGGGCCAACCAAATTTTAACAAAGATGTTTTGAGTGCAGTATGATACATGTGGAAATGCAATCTAGGTAGTGTTAAACGATGAAGGGAGAATAATAGTCTACTTTAGTAAGAAATTGAATGATGCCAACAAAAGGTATTCAATATATTACTAGGAATTTTACATCATAATACATCAACTATTAGGCACTATAGTAATTGGATAATTAAAGTAAGTTAAACAAGATGTACATAGTTTACATAATTCATGTAGAGCTACATTTTTGTACTGGAACATTACAACAAGTAGTCTAATAAGAATTTTGATGCCCTGAGTAGAAGTTGAAGCCTACAAATGGAGAAATGGATTAAAGTACTTGGTTTTAAGAGATAAGATGTTTGCATTTGACTAACAATGATTTTCTAGAAAAAAATGAAATGCAGTGAGAATCTTACAAGAATGGATAGAAGTAAATAGTTAGAGTACATCAACAAGGATGATATGTTTATCAAGGGAAACTAACTATGCAAGCCAATAAATCATATGCAATACATTTTGAACAAGGACAAACATTTTAAAGGCCTTGTTGAAAAATGTGATAGATAAGACACTGCATAAGTTAATTAAAGATAGTTTTTAGACACAAATAGATAAGGATAGGAGAAATTCATCAAAGGTCGTAAGACTCACCAAGATGCCAGGAACATAACAAAAATAGGTCATAATAGAACCTCTTAGTGTCATAGAATCCATTAAAGGATATAAAAATGCATACTGTATTAGGATTTCTTAGGATGTAGAATGAAAACAATTCAATTATGATGTTGTGGAAAGCTTTACAGGATGGCACATTTCATCCCATATAAGAAAATAAAAGATGTTGGATGTTGTTGGAATTTGTTACTACTGTGCTATTGGCATTCATTTTTTGTCACTGATGTCAACATGTGTTTCCTTGGAGGAAGAACAGACTGGTTATTACTATTGTATGATGACTGACAGAAGTGTACGGATACTGTACGGTTGAATCAAAATGAGAAAAGATGGTAATATATATAAGGATGTATGGTGATCTTATTTCTAAGGTCGCTTGGCTTAATATTGTATATTGGATGAGTTTAGATGTTTTAGTGAATACTGGATACTCGACTGTGACAGTAATGTTTGACAGGGTGAGTCTATGTGTTTTGAGTATATCTTACAAGCAATGATGATTCAAGTTATACGAGCTCAAGGGATGTTAGAAGACATGTTAAGAAATATTTTTTATGGGTCGCAAGTCATATGATTTTTGGCGACGTCATTTTTGGCTTATATTCTGGAGGAGACCTATTTGGGGCCGACTTCAGAGATGTAGCGTGTATTGTGTATTGTGAGCGTGGATTACAAATCTTGGATTATATTTGATGAATTGTAATTGATGTTTACTTTTTATAGGTACTGTGTGTATCTTAGCAAGGGGTTAAATAATTATTTGTATATTGGGAAAGCCTAATTGGCCGACCTAATCAATTATTATAATAGGGTATATATGAGAGATCTTTCCTTTTGAAAAGAATTGTGTATGTGTGTGTGTGTGTGTGTATGTATGGAAAAGGAAAATTAAGAGACAGAAAAGTGTGGAAGCTGCGAGCTTGATTGTCTACTCAATGTAGAGTACAGAATGTGATTATGGTACTTCATTGGAACTAACCAAGCAAAGACAGGTGCTATCAAACAGTTCACTGGATTGTATATTTTCTATATACACTTGTGTCCTAGACTATAAGTCCTTGAGGGTGGCTTTGACCTTCTTTATGCAGTGTGCCTAGGCACTGAGCCCACTATTGTTCTTGACTCCTAACAGGGTCTACCCTTTAATAGGGACTATGTACTATAATGCATTAATAAGCTCCTAACAGGGCTAAATCTTTTAACAGTGATACTATACTCTTGGTACATTATTTTTGGGTGCTAATTCCCATCGGGGTTTTAATTTTAACAAGGTTTCCTCGACAACAAAGGATTATGTTATTGTGTTGGAATTTAATATGTTATCATTTGGATTAAATTTTTGGTTTATAAATTTTAATGTTTAATAATCTATCTCACAATTGATTCACACCCCCTCTCAGTTGTGTTGGTGGACTGTTATTCCTAAAAATTGGTATCATAGCTACTTGTCCTTAGAGAGAAATATTAATAGCTTGAGGTGATCCTCAAGATGACTTACTATAGGAAGGATAGTTTGAAATTTGATCCTGAAAACTTTGACAGTTGGAAGAACAAGATGAGAACGCATTTTCTATGTTTCAGAACCAACTACTGGATGATTACTAAAAGAAAGGAATAGATGAAAGCTCGGGATGAACTGGATAAAGCTACTGAAGATGAAAAGAATTTTTTCTCATGTAACATTTCCCCAGAGAAGCATTGATCAACGCACTTTCTGAAGGTGAATTCACAGAGGTAAAAGATTTAAATTCTGCACATGAAATTTGGACAAGATTGGAAAGATTGTATGAAGGAAATTAGTTTACAAAGTTACAAAATTGGAAGACAAAGATGGAAACATTGAAAATGAAAGATGATGAGAGCATTAGAGCATTTGCATAGAGAGTTACTAAAGTTGTTACTAGCATCAAGAACTCTAGAGGTACTTACAGTGAGGAGGAAGTGATTGTGAAGATTCTCAGATCCCTGACACCTGTATAAAGAACTAAAGTACAATCTATAAAATATATTATACCTTTAACAATGAACTTCAATAGAGAGATGTTGATTGTGAAACTAACTACCTTTGAGGTCGTAGAGCTGGGAGATTCTCTACCTAAAGTTGAGTCAACATTCAATGCGATTGTGCATAGAAACAAAAAGACCTTATCAGGAATTGCAAGCACTAATAGTAGTGACTTGAGAGAAGAACTTGGACAATATGGTGATAAATGGGAACATATACATGAAGAAGAAAGAAAGCTAGATGAAATTGTGGCCCTGATCGCTAGAAGAGAAAAGAGAGGTAAGGGTAAATTTGAAGGAAAGTTACCTTTGAAATGTTTTTCATGCAATAAGATAGGTCATTTTGCATCTCGATGTCCTACAAGGGTTCCAAAGCATAAACCTAAGTTCTATAAACCTATGTATTCAAAAGATAAGGAATGTTATTATGTTAGTGAAGGTGTTTCTAATCAAGAAATCGTTGACTATGATGAGATTGGATTTATTGCTATTAAGGATGATGAACATATACATGAAGTAAGAGCTTTAGTATCTCATGTTGAAAAGAAATCTAAATGGGTTATAGATAGTTATTGTTCACATCATATGACTAGAGATAAAAATAAGTTTGTTAATTTGAAAAGGTATGATGGTGGTGTAAGATTTTGCGAGAATACTCCTAAGCTTATCATTGGAGTTGGATCTATTTCTCTGGATGGAAAAACTAATACTCACAATGTGTTGCTTGTTGATGGACTTAAGCATAATTTGTTGAGTGTTGGACAACTAGTGGACAATAGTTATCAATTGAAATTCATTGATGGAAAATCTTTTATCAAAAGTAAGTCAGGAGACTTGATCGCATCTCGTACTAAATCCAGAGTTAATGTATTTGAATTTAAAACATCTGAGGCTTCTTGTTTTGTTGTGAAGGTTGATGATAGTTGGCTATGGCATAGAAGATTTTGTCATTTTAACTTTGATAATATTGTGAAGGAAAGTATGGAAATGTGATTAGAGATCTACTTAAGATTGTGAAACCATCTAACACTATGTAGAGAGTGTGTTATGGGGAAGCAGACTAGAAGAAATTTTAAAAGAAAATATTACTCTGCAAAAGAGAAGTTGGATATGCTACATACAGATCTGTGTGGCCCTACAAGAATAATATCTTACTACGGTGGAAGGTATTCTATACTTTTTGTTGATGAATTTTCTAGGCTGATGTGGGTTACATATCTGAGAAAGAAATCTGATGCGTTTGACAAATTCAAGATATTCAAAAAAAAGGTTGAGAATGAATCTGGCTTGAAGATAAAATGTTTGAGATTAGATAGAGGTGGTGAGTTTACTTCAGACTTTTTTTAATACCTACTGTGAAGAGCATGGAATATATAGACAGACATATGCTCATAGGACACCACAACAGAATGGGATAGATGAGTAAAGAAACAGAACAATGGGTATGTGCACCAAGTTGTGAACCAAAAAAGTGGACACATGTTTTGAAAAAATTCAAATTTAATATAACCTGATCAGGTTATTGAAATTTTGAAATTGTACTAGGCTTGGTAACTAGGCCTAGACAATATTATTAAAAAAACTCTATCTTTCTCAGAACCCGATCAGGTTCTGAGATGTTTCTAATAACCAGATCGAGTTATTAGAAATATATTATATTTTGGAAAGCCCGTAGCTTAGGCCATTTCTAATGCCTAAACTGTAGAGCAACGGAGTGGAGGAGGGCAAAAACACATCAGAACCTGATCGTTCTTTGAAGAAAACAACATTTCTTCAACAATTTCCACATTTTCCAACAATGGTGCCCCGTAACAAAGGTATGTTTTATTTTTTTTGTTGTTTCAATTTATTTTTTTGCATTTGTAATAAAATTAGGTTATGATATTGATTTTTTGTTTTATTTTGTTAATTTCATATCAGATTCATCAAACAACCCAAGAAGAGGAAAAAGAAATGAAAGACCACCCCCCCATTAGATCATGTAATTACAACACAAGAGGACCTCATGCAACGCCTTAACCAAAATAGTGCACAAATTAATATATTAGTCAATAGGTTGAAGGCTTCCGGTCTTTATTGGGGTTCATGGAGGGATAGGTATCATACATATTATGCTGATGGTTTATCATATGAGGATGTTGAAGGAAAAGGCATACAAAAATGTGACATATGTGCCCTTTTTACCAATCCTAATACTAGCAATTCCCTAGAAGATAATACAAAATGGTTTCCTATACATTGCTGTGCTCATAGGGAGATGAAATCAACTTTTTGGGATAGGTGGTACATCGTATTTGACCAAACACCTTGTAATAATAATGAGGTGCCTTTATATTTTTTGAGGAAGCTATACTATGAGTTTATCCTTGGCGAGAAGTTGAATTACTTTGACTTTTGTGAGTTCCAGGATAGAGGGAGAGGCTCTACGCAGGATAGACCTAGGGCACATAGGATTACCCAACCACAAGAGAGGAGGCGTAATACAAGAAAACCCCTCATTCATATTGTAGTCCTAGTAGTGGTGAAGCATTCTATGGATATATAGACTCTTCATGAGCTGCATCATTGACTGATGTCATTCTCCAACATGGCACTAAGTTATTGCAGAGGAGAAGATGGATCAGTGCCTGTGCCACCTCCATCTTCATCAGATGCGCCATTAGGATCATCCCATGACATGCTAGCTCCATCATCATCAGATGCACCATTAGGATCATCTCATCTCGTGCCAGCTCCATTATCATCAGATACATTTGTAGGGTCATCCCAGCCCATTGAGCATATATGCATCAATTGTAATGGTATATGTGATGGGGTAGATAGTCAGATGAGTACGGATGGCTCGACATCCCATTCATGTGTACATTGTGAGAGAATATGTCAGGCATCCACTACTGAGGATATGGCCCTCACAGATGATCTGTTGTCAATGGTGTATGGTACAGAGCTAACACAGGTTTGTTTAAATTTGTGTTTTGGCATATTATTTTAATTAATTACCTAAATGTGTTAAAAGTAAATAAATTTTTATGTATAGAAGAATCTAAATTGATACATGAATAATATGTATTGCAGGATGTAGCTGGTGGTACGAGAACACCAAGGAGTGCTCATTCTAGTAGACATGGATGGCTAGCTTAAACACCTGAGGTAATGTTTTATAAATATTTATAAAATAGAATAGTACGTTGAATTCAAAATATCATATCTTAATAATTTGTATGGTGGTAACTTAGTGTGGTCAAAGAATTAGTGTATGTTTTTTATCTATTTCTTTATGGTCAAATAATTGGTTCTAATGTAATTCAACTCAATGAATTCATAAAAGGATGGTACTCCCTCAAGGAATTAGGTTGAACGCAAAGGATTCAACAGAGATCCTTGTATTTTGGTAACCTAGACATCATACTTTTGAACAACTTCACTTACTTGTCCAGCCATCATGACTCAAACTGATTTTAACTCTTGCCCTCCATCCTTGGACTCAATTCAACAAATTTTGAACTATTACATAGACTCGTACCCCAGCCAATCACTTATTGGCTTCTGAATCAACCTTGAACATCATTTGGAACATCCAACCATTGTTCTTTTACTATATTATTTCTTATTCAAAATCATGAATACAATCTTTGATTATTCACTGATTCTAAATGTCCTATATCCTTCAATACACCTTCATGGCCTTTTGAAGACTCCCAACATATAACTTCTAAGACACCCCAAGAACCCCTCAACTTATCATAAGGTCCTTATCCTATTTCTCAAAGTACATTCACTTGTTAGTTCAGTAAACTCTACTCTCTGGAATTTCACTTCCATACTAGGTCAATCCCCATATACTAGTCTATATCTTCACTATAGACAAGAACCCGTCTACACCCTAAGTTCATAAGCACCCCAAATATTTTCATCACTGCCCATACCACCTACTCCCAACCTAAAAGCACACCAAATCCCCTCATGCTAAGGGTAAACACACTAAAACATACTCACTGCCAGGCTACAACAGTCCTATTACCTGCTGCAAAAGTGGTCCTAACCTCTGACCTCCAAGAATACAATCTAGACCATCCTTCTCTAACTATGACTACAATTTTTTTAAAGAATAGTCTTGTGTGTGAAAGAAGAGAAATTTTTTATATTGTAATAATGGTTCGTAAAATTTGTTTATAAACTTGTGATAATAGAGTTGTCGAGCATAAGCATTTGTGGAATTCAAGTGAATCATAATCTTCATTGTAAACTATTTCTTATATATTTATTTGGTGTTTTATATGGCTTTTTAGGGGCTCATATTTCTAATATTGATGATGTCACCCTTTCTGCCATTGACTTTAGCTTATAGAGCTGTGGTGTCATATTTTGCACACCTCTTGTTTATAGCTTTAAATGAACCTATGCGGTATCATATTATTTCTCCTATGTTAATTTTATTTTTGTTAGCCTAACCCACCAAGCTTGAGGTCATTAGGAAAGAGGAAGAAATCATCAGGGACATTGAAACAAAAAAAGGTAAATAAGTCCAATTTAAGTATACTTGTTGAAATCTATTATGAACATTTCAATGTAGTCTATATTGATGAATGCACTTGACTTGTTTATTATATACATGTAGAATAAATTGGGTTTTACTGAACTAATGAATGTCCCAGATACTTTTGATGTTCAGGAGAGGGAGGAGGTAACATGTTTTCATATTTACTTTCAATTGCATTCTAGTTTGTTCAAAATATATTAGAAATCATGTTCCTCTATTAGTATGTCATTTCCTATGACTTTTCATACAAAAATCAAGATCATAGCTTCCTCAAATGAGGCGAACCCTTCTCCACTTCCTAGGGATCCCTTTCCTAGCATAGGAGATCTAGCTATAGTATGCATTTTCTTTTTAGTGCATGCATTTTTTATTTTTTAGTATTTCTTGTTTATAACCTGTATTTTGTATTAGGGTGATCCCACAAAGTTGTGTCCCACTTTTAGGCACAAATAAAAATCATGCGGATGTTTTTTTTTTCATTTTTGACCCCTTCGAGTGAATGGGGGTGTTCGCCCAAAGGAAAAAAAAACCCCTTTGCGCAAACTAGATGAAATGGGGGGTTCGCTCGAACTAGACCCAATTCGAGCGAACCCTGTAAATAAAAAAAAAACAAGCAATTTAAGAAAAAATTCCATGGGGGGTTCGCTGGAAGGGGGTTCACTCTAACCCCCTTCACTAGAAGGGGTGTTTGAGCGAACCCCCTGAATTTGGCCTTCCTCTCCAAAGCCAACAAATTTCTACAATTTTTTTCCCTTTGAAGGTCTCAATCAAAGACCAAATAAACCAATCTTCTAAAATCCAAATGGAAGATGATGCTACTCAAAACAGGCTTTACAATTACTATGATTTTAATATATATTGAGTTCATTGTGACTTTTTATTTTTACTTTAATTAAACAGAGGTTGTCTAGCCATTTAGCAACCTCTCTCTTCGACGCTTCGGGAAAAATAGTAAATTAGCAAAAAAAAAATTATGAAAAATATGTAGGAAAAGAGTATGTGTGTTACCTTTCTATGAAAAAAAGAAAAAATGAATTTTTCTATATACATATCAAGTTAGAGCGATCCAAGTGATCTTATGTCTAAATTATAGTTACTGTCACTTTAGAACTTAATAAAGTATGAAATATTGACCCAAAATGAATGAAACCAATTGCATACTTTAGATATTGAAGTTAAAAAAATAACCTCAAAAGAATTACATCGTTATCATATTTAAAAAACAAGTTATGTTGATCCAAGTGAGAGTCACTCCTTAAAAACACTATTTTTTCACACAAACCACTTATCGAAGCAGAAGGAAAAATGAATTTTAATATTTTTTTAAAAAAATATTTAGAAACTACAAATAAAATGCTAAAAGACTCTAGTTTACATCATATTCAAATTCTTAATAGTTTTGCGGCAACAGGTGTTCGAAAGTGAATTTTTTTCTCAGAATGTTGATCTCAATGTCAAAGTTGGCCAAAAAGTGGGACACACTATTGTGGGACCACCCATAATTATTTATTTTTTCTGTTATAGGACCCTTAACCACTGCCCGTCCTTCCTCTACCTCGTCATTTTTCTATGATTCCCTCTCACCCACGATGGAGCCCATTTTGTTTATCATTCAGCCCAAGCATAGTAAATCTAGTTGAGGCTTCAGTATGCATTTGTATTATCTAGTGTATACATTTTTTGCATTAAAGGTCCAAACTAATTCATCAATGGTTTTGGCTACCTCCGTCACAGGAGTTCTAACTCATGCTGTGGTATGCATTTCCTTTTTAGTCCATGCATTTTTTTATTTTTTAGTCTTTCTTGTTTATAACATGTATTTTGTATTATTTATTTTTCTTCTTATAGGACCCTTCACCATTGACTATCCTTCCTCTACCCCGCCATTTTTATAGAAGTCCCTCTCACCCGCGATGGAGCCCATTTCATTTATCACAAAAAAAAATACTCATCAAAAAATTACAAAAAAATACACAACTTCTAGATCTCACTCTTACCTATCATCCTACCAAAGGGATTTGAAAAATATTGAATATAACTATATATTTTGTACAGTGCACGGAAATAGTTATGTTATATTTTTCTGAAAAAATTAGGAACAGGTTTTCGTGCATGTGACGTGTGACCCTCTCAATCTTATCGGTTTTTAAAAAAAAATTATTATTTTAGAAACAACATTCAGGGTACTAAAAAATTTATTTTTACACATCTTATTTTGAGTACATGACCCTCAAACATCTGTTCCAAGTTCAGGTTTACCCGATTTTAGAAAAAATGTGTCCACTTATAACCCCCTTTTTGGTTCACAACTTGGTGCACATACCCCAATATTAGATGTTGCTTGAACGATGTTGTTGGAAGGAAATGTATCACATGTTCATTGGACAGAAGATTTTGGTATTGTTGTGTACACCTTGAATAGAATTCAGATCAGAGAAGGTACAAGTAAGACTCCTTATGAATTATGGTTAAATCGCACTCCTACTATAAAATATTTTAGAATATTTGGAAGTAAATGCTATATCAAAAGAGATGATGAGATAGGGAAGTTTGATGCTAGAAGTGATGAAGGTATCTTCCTTGGTTATTACACTAAGACAAAATCCTATAAATGTTTCAATATGATATTGAGGAAGTTGATTAAAAGTACTAATGTGAGGATAGATGAAAGATTTCAGATTGAAGAGAGAATTTATGACTGTGATCAAATTGCAGAGATTAAGGAGGTCACTGTTGATCCTAAAGAACCTTTGGAGATTGGTAATGAGATCGAAGATGAATGGAATGATCCTAATGAAACTCCTAAGAATCTAAGGTATGTTAAGAGAACCATCCTAAAGATCAAAGCATTGGTGATGCAAATAGAGGAATGATAACAAGCTTAAAAGTAAGAGATGAAATTTGTTTGATTTCTCAAGTTGAACCGAAATCTACTGATGAGGCATGTAGAGATGAATCTTGGACTAAAGCTATGTAGGAAGAATTAGAACAAATAAAGAAAAAAAACACTTGGGAATTGGTTCCAAGGCCTAAAAATAAGAATGTTATAGGAACTAAGTGGGTTCTGAGAAACAAAATGGATGAGGAAGGGACAGTGGTAAGAAATAAGGCTAGACTGGTTTGTAAAGGCTACTCGTAACAATAAGTCATTGACTTTGAAGAAACATTTGCTCATGTTTCTAGGTTGGAAGCAGTGAGTTTATTTCTTGCTTATGCTGCACATAAAGACTTTAAGGTATATCAAATGGATTTGAAATCTGCATTTTTGAATGGAGATCTAGAGGAAGAGGTATACCTAGAGCAACCTAATGGATTTCCTTTTACAGAAGATGACGACATGGTTTCAAGTTGAAGGAAAATTTGTATGGACTTAAACAAGAACCAAGATCATGGTATGCATGACAAGACAGGTATCTACTTTGTCTTGGTTTCAGAAAAGGTAACGCAGACAGTAATTTATACTTAAGAACTAGTGAAGATGGAATTCTAATCATAGAAGTTTTGTTTTTTTATTGCTGGTAAAAAGAGGTTTTATGGGGACCCAAAACCCCTTACAACTAGTACAAAAAGAATTAAAGCAATAGAACCACTAAACAGAAATAGGACTGAGATCAGCCCGCAAAACCCAGGAACAAAACAAAAAACTAGAGAAAAAAGCCAGAAACTAGCTAGGCCACCCAACAACCAAAAGCCAAAAAATGATCCAGCAAAAAAGTCGGGGAAAAACAGGAACTAGGAAAACTCTAGAAGAGTGCCTTTCACTTCCTTCTTAGCCTCTTAGCCATCATAGAAATTTTTTTTGAGGATATCATTTTTGGAGGTAACGATGAAATGAGTAAAAATTTCTCTAAAGAGATGGAAAATGAATTTGAAATGTCAATGATTGGTGAGATGACATTTTGCCTTGCATTGCAAATTAATCAGAACAAGAATGGTATTTTTATATCTCAGATCATGTATCTTAAGGAAATATTGAAGAAATTTGGAATGGGAGATTGTAAACCTGTTGGGACACCCATCGTGACTATTTATAAACTTACTAATAATTATGAAACTCAGAGTGTTTTTCAGACAAAGCAGAAATCAATGATTGGAGGTCTACAATATCTAACTCACACCAGACCAGTTATTTCCAATGCAGTTGGAATTGTGGCAAGATATCAAGAAGATCCTAAAGAGATGCACCTTACTACTATGAAAAGAATTTCCAGATACTTGAAAGGAACAATAGAGTATGGATTATGGTATGAAAAATTTGATGACTTTATTTTAAATGCTTATATTGATGTTGATTGGGTAGGTAGTGTGCATGATATAAAGAGTACAAGTGGAGGAGCATTTTTCCTTGGAAATTGGTTGGTTTCATGGTTAAGTAAGAAGCAGGATAATATAGCTCAGTCTACTATTGAATCCGAGTATGTTGTTGCTACTATAAATTGTATATAAATTTGTTTGGATGAAACAAATGTTGAAGGACATTGGAATAATTTTTGAAGAGCCAGTGGTTATCCATTGAGATAATACTAGCACAGTGAATATGTCGAAGAATCTTGTAATGCATTCAAAGACTAAACAGATTTCTATTAAGTAACATTTTTTGAGAGACAAGGTACCAGAGAAGGAGATCATATTAGATTATGTTAGCACGAAGTAACCAATAGCAGATATATTTACAAAACCTTTTCCAAAAGATGCTTTTGAGTATCTCAGAAGAATGCTTGGGGTGACTGCCCCTCCCTGTGGTAATTAATTGATGTAGGAATGCATCAGTCTAGTAGCTTTCAGAGCTATATCATTTTGTGGACTTGATGTATGGATCTAATCCTCAAGGGGAGTGATCCCAGGAACACTATAGAACATATTTGGGTGATCTTGCACATGGTTGTTATAGACATGAATATTTTTAAAAGCTACACCTTGCAGAAGAATGAAGAAGAGTAATTGCACCCTTTTTCTATTGTTGTCAAAGGGGAGAGATGTTGGAAATATAGATGGAGTAACTGAGAGGGGAGGGGAGAATCAGTTACCACAAAAATAAATCCACAAGTCCTTTAGATGTCTTCAATATATACTGTTGTTACTCGGTAGATTAACTTATTATTGTTCATTAAACATTCACAGTTATTGACACGCATAAATCAAGTAACATCAACACAATAAACACCAGATATAACGTGGAAACCCAATTTGGGAAAACCACCAATGCAACTAGTTACTGATTTTCACTCTTCTGAAGTGAGCCCTGTTAGGAGCCAACCCTGTTAAAGGTTACAAAACACACTGTTAGGGGTGACCTTGTTAAAGGATTTAATCACCCTGCTAGGAGTGGCCTTGTGAGAGGTCTTTAGAGCAATTCAACTGAATTGTCACCTTGTTAGAGGATTTATGAAATGGTTGTTAGACCAACTCTGCTAAGAGATTTCGGTATCACTGCTACAATGGTCAGAAGGTAACAATGAAGTGACCTGAATTAAATGCAACTTATCTTGCTGATA
>MU224721.1:3014823-3025047 GCA_018584345.1 Thuja plicata | reverse complement strand
CACTCCTTGGGATGTACCTCAATATATAGAAGACTGTTAAGTCCTGCTCTATTAAGAGACTTGATGCTTCAATGGTTAAACTGAAACACAATGACCTATTTCTAATGCAACTTGAATTGTAGATTTTCATATCTATTTAAGTACAATACCTCTCTGATCAATGTATCAATTCAATTCTTTTTTCTCCACACTTTCTGCTCGGTGATGTTGTGCTTCACTGTTTGTCAATGTCTGCAGAATTCTTTAGATCTCCTTCAGCTTGATTGATCAGGACTATATGAAGTTATCCTTCATCAGTTTCTCTTCAGCAACCTCTTTCTATTCACTCCCCTTCTATTTTTTTGGAATGAATAATGCTTGTCTCTTATATAGACATGATATTCCTTAATTCTTGACTCTTTATTCTTGGCGTGAAAAATAATCTAGCCAATCTAATTTAGAGCATAACTCATGATTTATCTTGTAGTTATCTTCTTGCCAACCGTACAAATCTTCTTTAAATCAATCACTTAACTCTGGTCGAATAAAACAATGAAAACAACCAGTTAAGTCTATCTTTAGCTCTTTCCAGCTAGATATTTTGTCATTTTCTCAACTCTCTATTTTGTCGGTCAACTCTGCAGTTAGTCATCAGTGACAACAGTTAGTTTTGTTAGTGTGACTCCAGTCAGCTTCAGGATCTCCATCCATCGGGCATCAATGGGTTTTACTCATCGGGTAACTCTATTTTCAGCTTGTCATGCATCCTGTGATTTTGCTTCGTCGGGCAACACTGTCTTCTATTCGTCAGGTATCACTGTGATTTTACTTCGTCAGGCAACACTATCTTCTGCTCACCGGGTATCACTGTGATTTTTCTTTTTTTGCTTTACCGATGGTGTGCACTCCATTGGTGTTGTCTGTCACTTAGTGAATACTTGACTTTTATGCATTGTTGAAAGCATAACCTTTGTTCCATTGATTCTCTGAAGTCTTTGGCATTATGTACATGAACGTATAGATTAGATCAAGTTGACATCGATGACATACAAACCATTACTAATTTAATGCCTTGCATTATCTTCAACTTAACATTATCAAACATTCAATCAGTTACATGTCATCAAAGGGTGGATTGTGAATTTAACTTTTAAAAAATGCGTACACATTTAAAAATGTGTAACATTTTCTTAAATATAGTAACCTGGTGTATAAAAATAATTTTCTAGGCATAAATTAAAAAATAAATTCAAAACAGGCACTCGTGAAAAAAATTGGCACCCGTTTTTTAAATTTTGGATCAGGCGTCTACGCCTAGAGCAGGTACCTTTTTTTTTCAAAATGGGTGCCCATTTCTAGCTAGATTAATAAGGTTGGAAAAACTTGCGCCAAATTGGGACCCGACTTCTTGCACTTACCCAGTATGTAGAAGACTCATTTTCATACATAACTTATTTCCTTATGCAATATAAGATGGCTATTATTCTATACATACTCTTTTGTATATAGATATTTCACCACTAGATTTTGATTTCCCATTTGCAGTCATTCTCCTCTTCCCAAAATAAGGGCCCGTTTGTTTGGCATAATTTGCGCATGCTGGAATTGCCAATTCTGGAATTGAATCCATTCTAGCAATTTTTCTATTCTCAAAACGAATTCTAGAATATGGGCTTGTCCTGTTTGGTTCACCCGGAAGATGATTGAGAAGATGCAAATTCTGCATTTGGTTCCACACAACTAGAATTGGAATTGGAATTTTGTTTTTGCACACATACACATATATACACACATATACACACATACACATATACACACACATATATGTGTATATACACACATGTGTATATATACACATATATACACACATGTGTGTATATATACACACATGTGTGTATATATACACACATGTATATATACACACACATGTGTGTATACACATGTATATACACACACATACATGTATGTATATACACATATACACATATGTGTATATATATACACACACATGCACACATGTGTGTATACATACATATACACATATATACACACATTTATGTATATATATACATATACACATATATACACATACACACTTATACACATACACACACACACACACACACACACATATATATATATGTATATACACATGTGTGTATATATACATACATGTATATATATTATATATACATGTATGTATATATACACACATGTGTATATACACACACATGTGTGTGTATATATACACATGTATATACACACATTTATATATGCACATGTATATATACACATGTATATATATACATGTGTATATATACACACATGTATATATATACATCCTTATAGCAATATAATATTAACACAAAAATGGGAATGAATTTTCCTTCCCAAAATAATACTCTCAATTCCAATTCCAACTCCAGGTCTGAGAAGGAATTGTGGAATGCTCAAAATGGGCCAAAATTAGAATTCGCATAAACCTATTCCATTTTTTTTTTATTTTGGAACCAAATAGAGAATTGAAAATTTTGAGAATTCGGAAATGCCAATTCCTGGTCAATTCTGCGAAACAAATGGGCCCTAAAAATATACTTCGCTTCAATTAATATGATTCTTATTTTATTCTTGAATTGTCTGATTTTCCCCCTTATTGGAAAAAAAATGATTTGTTGAACAACCAACAATATTAGAAGAAAATTAGTTGCACTCAACAATAGAAAAAAATCTCATTTTTAACTATATTTGTTTACCTTCTTTGTGTCCCAAGGTCCCACGAGAAATCTTGACTCTTGATATAATCTCGCGAGGGAATGTTGGATACTAATATTCTTCTTGAATTCTCCTCTTCACATCCCACAATCCATTGGAAATCCTCATCTATTTTTTTGACATCACAAGGGAAGCAGGAGGCATTTCATACTTCATTATTTCTTACCTCGCAATCCCTTAAAATCTTTCACCTTAAAGTCACTTACCGTGAGGGAATGAAAGATGGCATTTTCCTTAAGCTTGTCTACATCTCATATTCGCGTGCCTCCATGTGAAACACTTCATCATGTGAGGGGAGGCAGGAGGTATTTTACACTTTGTTTCTTCTTATTCCTCATTCCCTCGGCCTTAGCCTTAACATTATTTGCAATCATGAGGGACTCTAGGATACTTCCAACATTTACTTAACACATACTTCCTATTCCCTCAGCACTTTTTATCTTATAGTCACCCACCATGAGGGGATACATGGTGTTATCATCTAATACTTAACCAACTTATAGGCACATGTGGATTGAACATGGTGGATATGGAATATATGTAATTATTATTGATGAAGAAAATTCAATTGTTTGCATGGTCATTTTTCAAGAAGGTTATACACTTGTTGTCATTCATCATGAAATTATGGATGGTGAACTCATTAAATATCCATTCAATTTTATCAGTGGACTTGGCCTGCATCCTTTAAATTAAAGCAAAAACAAAAAAGGAAAGCTAAAACAACACTTATAGGAATTAAGAGGAAACATGACACATTGGATGTTGAAACCATGGATTCAAATATGGTGGAAAGTTTACCAAACCCTCAAAACAATAGAGAGAGTGTGGAGGAAGGTATGAATAAACATCCAAGAGTTAGAGATGGGTCCGAGTCAGTGGAACAAATCATAGTCATTGATCCTAATGTATTGGATTCTTGGCCCCTAAACAGATTATTGTAGGAGTAGCAAGCACAAAGTCAAAAGTAGCATGGGCTACAGGGGCAAAGGTAAAGGACATAGAGACACTGGCAGAGGTTGTTGGCTGAGTGAAATCACTACCACTATACAAGCTAGACTATTCCATGACCATGAAATCCTCAATATTCCCTCCAGTTTGAGTGCTAGTTGGTGGATAAAATCAAGATCGAACAATACACTATAAGTAAAAACACATGCATGGGCCATAAAATAGATAGTAGAACCTGGAATCAATCTCGACCTCCGCTCCTCCAAAGCTAGTTTAAGAGAGCTCTTCTCCAGCGATCTAGTCACCATTCAAGTCCTATCTCGGGTCGAGCCGAGAATCTGTTCCTTCATTTCAGTAGAAAAACCACTCACTCTCACTAAAGTCAAATCCGCCCTTTTTAATTTATTCATTACAGATTTGGTTTTGAGTAATAGCTATCTCTTCGGGCTACCTAGTGTAGTGGTTTCAAAATGACGACCCTTTAGAATAGTAGGGGAGCACTAATAATAATTTGACTGATCGTAGAAATAGCCCCACCTTCCATTCTATATTGAAAATGCTATTACTCTCATCCTCTTTTTATTGTTGGGATGCATCAAAAATAGCAACATTCTTACCTCTCTCTCTGACCTAACTATAGAGGTTAGAGGGCATAATCATTCTATCAACCTGACTGAGGGGAGTCATCTCTCTCCGAAATCTAACTAGAATGAACCCATTAATGCACTGAATGAATGCATTCTAAGATTGTGCAGATTTGGCTACTAGACCTAAAAATAAGAGAAAAGCACATGAACTAACAAAAAAAGAACCAACCCCATCAATAGCAGTCCATTTGTTGAATTTTTCAGACAGATATTGAAATTCAAAAATATCTATTACCTAATAAAAACCTAGGATTCCTAATAAGAGTCCAAAATCCTATGCACGATTAGTTATAAATACTTTTTGACAAGCATTAACCGCACAGGGTCGCGTAAACTAGAAACCTATCAATAAATAGGAGCACATTCCTACTAATTCCCCCCAAAAAAAGATTTTTAATAAATTAGGGCTAATAACTAACCCTAGCATAGAAGCATTGAAAAAATTAAGGTAAGCAAAAAACCTCACATATGTTTTATCATGCGACATTTAATTATCGTTGTAGATCATAACCATAAATCCAACTATTGTAACTAAAAATAACATAATGGAAGTAAGTTGATCAATCAAATAGCCTAGCTCTAATGAAAACTTATCATTTATAACCCAAGGCCAGAAATACTGATAGATGGGACCGCTGGTAATCTATTGCAAGAACAAATTGAAAGAAAGAAACATAGCTACGCTTAACAGAAAAATGCTAATAAGAGCCCATGTACGGCGAACACTCTTAGTTGCTCCTAGAAAAAAAAAAAGGATCCTAATCCGATTGGCACAAAAGCTTAAAGTGGAAGGAAAGGCATGACCTGGGCATATTTGTATATAAATTCCATAGGAAGATTAAATCATGACCAGTCGATGATCAAGACCTATTACATCTATAATAGAGACATAGGCATTTTATCGAGAAAGAGCAAAGACTAGGGATGCAGAACTCCTAAGTTGTTTACTTTGTATATATAGAATGAGAATATTCCCTTCGAAAGTTCTCGCTTCTAAAGCTTATAATTATTGCACTTTTTTCCTTAGCGAGGATAAAAGAACAAGGTCGAAAGATCCACAGTATATTATAGACGTGATATGATTGGTTCTGTCATTATGCATCACTCTTTGATACTCGGATCAATTTTTTTTCTAAAACAGGGCAGGCTCTCTATTTGTTTATTTGCTATGTATAGCCCTACTATTCCAAGGAAAAAGTGACCTACTATGTTGCACAAGATACTGGTAGAAAAACAAGCCTATAAATTGTAGGGGCGACTATAATCCCCACGGGCCCATAGAATAGTAGGATTAATTACTATGGGTGGGAGGGAAACTATAGTTTCAACCCCACACCCTATATAGTTGTAGGGCATTAATCCATTCATAACTATGCCCCCCACCCCCACCCCTTTAGAATAGTAGGGCCATATAGGGCTTATAGGGACCATATAAGTGTAGGGCCCGCTACCTTTGCCCTACTATTTTCAGGCTTCCAGTCTTTCTCATATGACTTCCTATAGTTTCTTATTGGGTGACCTGCCCCCCATGAACCCTTCCTAACCCTACCGGCACCCCCCACTATTTTAAGGGAAGCACACCATGTTTCATGAACAACTATTCAACTATAATTGGGGGTGGGGTGGTTGGGGTGGGCATGTTACATATAGAATCTTAGGCCCTATTATTTTATTATTGCCCTCGCTTTGTTATTTCAATAATTATTATCATCTTGTTGCAGACACATCTTGATCAAATATCCTTCTCATATCTTTCTTATAGATGCATGGGAGACGAATACATCCTTCTCTGATCCTTCTCAGAGACAAATCCATCCTTCTCAGAGACGAGGTTATTGTGTCTCATTGAAATAATTTTGAAGTGTAATTTCTTAATCAATCTCAAATTGACCTCTAACCATTGTTGTCTATTTTTCTTTTCTATTTCAAAATTCAAATTTTCCCTCCACATGTGTACTTACCTTGAGCCACTCAAGTCTTACAGATTTGACGTCCACTTTCTCCTTGAGACTTTCTCACTCATGTGTGGGATTTCTTGAGCCTTTCACTCTTACACATTTGTCTCCCACTCTTTATGGGACATCATTTTTAAGGTTGCTCACACATGTGCAAGAAACTCATCCATTCTTAATGATCAATCATTTATCCACTTGGACTCCACTTGGCATCCCTCTCATTGATCCTATGCAATCTTGACCCTTCATCCAATTTTGAATCTCGACCCTTCATTTCTCTCAAAAGTCTTTAAATTGAGAGCCTTCCCCCCATTCCTCATATCATCTCTTCACGCATTGTTATACTGCATGTTTTGTGAGAAACCACATACCCTCATCTACAAAATTGTCAAACACCTTATTGTTTTGGAGGTTTGAATTGCTTTTGTGTTGAATAGTTAAGTCTTGTTTCTCATTTCATTTATTCTTAGTTGCATGTTAACCATATATTTGAGGTGTGCATGAATATGTAGAAATAGTCTTAGTTTTCTTATGCTTGTTCTTCTAGTTACATTTTATGCACTACATTTTGGAATGCCCGGTAGGAGTCACTTCACGGTTCATTTTACAAATTAACCTTCTAATGTGTTTTTGATTGTTTTTGTGAGTTTAAGTTTGTAGGTTGAAGGAGCACTTGGAGGCAAATCTTTGACAGGAGATAAAATATCATCAAAAACAATCTCACCATCATGTTTGGGGCAGCCAAGAGAAGATTTTTGACATATCACTCTCCATGTTTTTCTCCTTTTGTTATTTACAAGTTGTAGGAAAGATAAACATTAAATATATATCTTAAATTTTAGTTGCATATTATCAAGTATTTTTGACAATATTTGTCTCACATTTTGTCGAAAAAAAAAAGAAAGAAAAAGAAATACACACACACACACATAATAATCATGTGTGTGTGTGTGTATGTGCACATATATACACACACACACATCCACAAATATATATATCATTTTGTCTCCTTTTTAGATATTTAATGTATATATACTCATATATAAATTAAAATATAGTACATATATTGTTTTAAATATTAAAAAAATTAGAATATATATATATATATGGGTAAGTGCACAAAGATGGGGGACCAAAAAGGGGTATAAGATGCCACTTTTTTCTGAAATCAGCAAACTTTGAACTTCAACGAGAATTTGAGGATAGTTACACTCAAAATTTTAAAATGTAATGAAAACAAGAGTTGTTCTACTCTGAATCTATTTTCTAAACCACTAATTTATTTTAGAAATGGTGGATATTAAGGCCCTCAAAAAGGGGGAGCACAAAAAGTGGTCCTTCTTTTTGTGAAAAAACATAACATAGCGTCTGGTGTGCTCCCCCTAAAATGTCAACTTTTAAAAAAAAAAATTAATCGCTCCGGTGAGAAATTAGCTAACACCACCTAGTTTATCCCAGATTTTTCTACTAATTTTTTCATGAAAGTATGATGTTTTGCCATTTTCCGAAGTGGACACGTCCTGAAAACATGAAATTTATGTGTCCTCCACCTAGAAATCATTGAAAACTAATTGAAAATCAAAAATTCTTTTTTTGAAAGTGTGTAGAATGGAGTCTAGTTTCTGAAAATGTAATGTTTTTCAAAATTTGATGAATGAGCCAAAAGCTAAGCCCAAATGAATACACATTGGTTTTTGACAAAAATCGAACATACTTAGAAAAGAAATTAAAAATGAAAAATAGAACATAATGAGAATTCAAATAAATTACATCGTTAGATAGCTATCAGAGAGATCTATAATATCATGTCATCTGATTTTATTATTATTGAACCACGTGCAAACTTGACGGGTAGCACACAAGAAAAAATGTTTTTTTTTTTTTATGTTTGCTGGAAAACATGTCTCAGACCTGTTTGAATCCTCCAGGCCTTTGGGTTGGAACTCCAAGGAAAATTCAAGCCTTAGGCTTGGTAAATATCAATGTCATTAAAAGGGTGTATGCCTCATACTCACTATAGGGCATACGCCCTATATGGCATATGCACTAGGGTGTACGCCCTATATTAGACACAAAATAACAAAAGGGGAGAGAGAGAGAGAGAGAGAGTCTCTCTCTCTCTTCGAGAATTGTCTTTGAGAATTCCTTGGTTGTTTGTCATTGTTTGCCACGACTTCATGTTGCAATCCTGCTTAGCTCTCCAGCTCTGAGTTAGAGAAACTAAAAAGAGAAAATTGGACAAACATGTCATGAGCCCCAGGGTAGTAAGAAAGGTCACTTCATAGAGAATCTACATGCAATAATCATATCATGCATACCAAAAATAAGTTATCCTGATACACATGCACACAAATTGTAACAAGGTCTAGCGATGAGATTTGCACATGTGACATCCACTAGATTAATATATAATGTCAAACACTAGAGGTGAAACAAGTATTCAAAGATTGTTACAGATAATGCCAAATACTAGAAGTGAAACAAGATAATGTCAAATACTAAAAGGGAAGCAAGTATTCAAACACTGTTGCATCTCTCTCTCTCTCTCTCTCTCTCTCTCTCTCTCTCTCTCTCCGAGAATTCTACAAATAGTCTTCAAGAATTCCTTGGTTTTTTGTCATTAATTTCCATGACTTCATGTTGCAATCATGCTTAGCTCTCCATCTCTGAGTTAGAGAAACTAAAAAGAGAAAACTGGACAAACATTTCATGACACCTAGGGTAGTAAGAGAGGCCGCTTCACAGAGAATCTACATGTAATAATCATATCGTGCATACCAAAAATATTGTGTCAAGTTAGGCTCGACTGCATTTTACACCCCTTACATAATTTAGAATCCTTGGGAATTCATAGAAAATAGAAGATTGATTTCCATCCAGTCCATGCCTAGTGCATTTATTGCTACCTGATAGATTATTATAGGGGCTTCCACCTATTATGAGATCAAAACCTCCAATTAATTTAATTATTTCATCATGTCTTTCTACTGTTAGATCCTTCACATCCCCCACCTCAATTAATTTACCCTTTTGATATGATTTTTCCCACCAGCTTCTGAGAATAAGCCTGTTTTGTTTGCAAATTTCTATAGATACAACATAATTGAGTAGAATACCAAAATGATACAAAGCAACTTTTGCACCCCCTATTCCAGAGAACAGAGAAATGACATTTATCCCCTTTGGATAAATAGGCTTCAAAACATAAAGGTAGTATCCTATCATTTCTACCTGGAAAGCATTTCCAAGGGATCATATACACTCTATCCTGGAAGAACAGATACGTGTGTGGCAAAGGTAAAATCTGACAATACTTTTGATATTCAGGAAATGCCTCTTCAATTGTCATTGGTGGAAAAGGTAAAATCTGAAAATTATTATCAATAGGAAGGTTATGCATGTAGCCACATTTTCTACTAGAAACTGAAAAGTACTTAGAATCCACAAATTCTGGTTCAATATTATGGAGATATCAGGATATTTTTTCCCTTACACCCCTTAGTGTATTAAACACATTTTCAAAATAAAAATAGGGGGTCCTTGTACAAACTTTTTAAGCTTCATTCGTCGATCGACTTGGTGACCTAGAACTCCAAAGATAACCAATCCTTTAACATGGCATGGTAAATGAAAATTAATATCATCTTCTACAAACAAACCTTTGAAAGATGTACTTCCTTCCAAGTTTATCTTCTGAAATGGTTTCTTGTGATGGGTTTCATTGCGATTCTTTAGTCTTTCATTCAATCCCTGCAAAAGGAAACCTTGGTTAGCATGACTAATCAAATTGATGACCCATGGATTATAATTAGTAATGGGTTCTTCATTTTGTACTTTTTTGTGCTTCTCTCTCTCTCTCTCTCTCTCTCTCTCTCTCTCTCTCTCTCTCTCTCTCTCTCTCTTTTTGTGTGTCTAACATA
>MU224721.1:2969177-2997607 GCA_018584345.1 Thuja plicata | reverse complement strand
ACTTAACTATAATGAATCTAGCTAGACCATATGTTTGGCCAAAATTAATTTTTAGTTAGAAATACTAAAATTCAGCTGTGCTGATAAGTTGTCCTAAAAGGTGATAGATTATTGTGCTTTTACCCTCTTTCCCTGAATTTTTATCATAAACAATAGATACTAATTTAATTAAATTCATTCATTTAAAAATGAAATATGATCAAATAAATTTAATAAACTTGTAAATATTTACATGTGTATCAATGCCAAATGTTGCATTGAGAAAATCATCAGTCATCAGGCCATCATCCTCTTCCTCTCTCTCGGTAATACCAAATGTGCACAGGGATCCACAAGAATGAAAAAATGACCCCTCGTAGACTGACCATGGTCACCCTCGACTAGAGGAGTGGCGCACTGAATGAGAGTATGTGTCAGAGCACTAATCGTGCCTAGTGTGTCCACCTCCACATTTTCCTTCACATTGGAAGGAATACTAACATGATCCACCTGTGGCTTGCCACTGGGAAACCTAGGTGCATTAGGGTCACGACATGCCATAGGTCTATCAAATGATGACCCCCACCTCTACCCTGAGACTCTAGAAAGTCAAAATAATTTGGTACTTCCTTCAAAAAAAACTCACAATACAGTTTCCTCAGGAAATAGATAGGAACCTCATGATTGTTACAGGGAGGGGAATCAAATATCATCCACCATCTGTCCCAAAAGTTTGTTTTTATATCTTCATTCAAGCACTAATGAATTGGGATCCTCCTTGTTGTGGGTTTAAGAGTTTCAATTTCCCCTGGCTTTTTAAAGAGTTTGCAAATGTAGGCTTTTGTGATTTCTTTTTTTTTAGTCCTCATATGATAATTTATTTGCATAATATTATTTTTGTTCTTCTCTTTTGTCGTGTCATAGATTTAGTTGCCCACTAACTGAACCTACGTGGGTCAAGATTAATTCTAATTATTTTGAAAGTGTTGCCCTTCTAGGATTTTTACCAATAGAATATTTTAACCTCCTAATTAAAGATTCTATTTCTATTACCCCTCTTTGTATTTGGTTTATCAAGTTTTCATGTGTTCCAAGAGGAGTTTTCTCGATTGGTGAGGGCAGTTGGGGTTCATTTTCTTGGTAATTTTTAGCATCCATTTGATCATGAGGAGAAGATGGAGGGTTTGGTTGAGGATTTTTTGTGGGGGGATCATTCCTTCCTGACAATTAAAAGAAAATCTATTTTAAAAGTTTAATTAAACATAAAATTTAAGACAATAAAATTTGACGATCAAATTTGATTGAAAACTAAAAATTAAACCTAAATTTCAATACAAATAACATACGTGGTTGTAGAATCACTTGCCTCTTCTTCTGGTTCAACCTTGATGATGTCGTGGAGCCATTTTTTGCTTTAGTTTGATGGAGCAAACCCCACAATGAATCACATACACGTTGTTATGGAGAGAAAAATAGCAAGTCACGAGTTTGGGCAAAGCAAATGAGCCGCAAAAGTGGCTTCCCAAACATTATATAAAACCAATTAGGGCACATGCCCTATGGTTTAAATTTCCCAAACCATAGGGTGGCGCGGTCTATAGGGTGTGCACCCTATGTGCGTATGGGGACTAAAAAGGTATTTGGCACCTTTTTGGTCCCCCATCTTGGTTCACATATATATATAATCATAAAACCCAAAACAAAATTATAACAAAAATTAAAATTAAAATTAAAAACAAATAAAAGAATTTATCAAAAAATAAAATAAAGAAAACACAGCTTGTGGCTGTGTTTCACAGCTTGCAGCTATTTTTCACAACTCCCGGGCTATATTTGAGAGACCACAAGACTATGATAACATAGTCCATGGGATTGTGGTTCACAGTCTGCGATTGTGGTTCACAGTCTGTGATTGTGAACACAATCCACGTGATTGTGTTTCACAGTCCCTGCGATTGTGAAAAGCCCCCACCATACGCCAAAATAAAAAAACAAACAAATCTCACCCATTGCAATTTAAAATTCAAAACAATTACCGCTTTTAATATTATTTTTAAAATTTTCTTTTTCATTTTTTTAATTTTTTGATAAGTTTTTAATTATCGGTCTTTATTTCTATAGAAATTTAGCCCCTGGTCATATGGGCGACCAGGGGCTCTGTTGATTTTTACCTACTCGTGTTCGTCCAATGGTCACATGGGGGCAAAGGGGCTGGCCACCAGGGGCTTAACTTAGCCCATTTTCATCCTTGCCAACACATAAAGAAGCACTTTTACAAAAACAAGCATAACGTTTGCATATGAGCTCAGATTTTCATGATTCAAAACGTGTTGGAAAGCTTCCTCAGGCACATTTTCAAATCTGCAATCCATTTTATCATATTGTTCTTCGAAAATAAGGTGCATTCTTTCAAAGTAACCAATTCTTTGCAATCTTTAAATGCTCATATCTTAAGCAAATAAAATCATTTTTCAATCAAATTTTTTTTTAATTATTAGAAAAGCATAATGATTTTTGAAATCAACTTTAGCTTTAGTCAATCATTTTGGTGGTTTTTCCTCACATTTTTTAATTTTGGAGCTTAAAATAAAACTTCACATGTAGATTTGGGATCTAAAATGAACAAGTGTCTTTCAACCCCAACGCCACTTATATATTCTCTCCTCACGTGCCTTTGGGTGAACTTGAGTGCACAAGAAATAAGTGGTCTTATGTTTTTATGAGGCCTACTTGGGGATTTGATCACCCCAAGGGATGACCTCAACTCTCGTGTTCCACCAGAGTATAAATAACAGGAGTTGAATCCAAAGACACCTCTCTTGGAAGTAGAATCTTCTCATTCTTGGCTAAGCCCCAAACAAATTTATACCTTTGGGAAGTGAAGGTGGAGATTTGGGTTACCATCTCCTCCCAGCTATTTGACATTATTTTATTTCATCTACAAATTTGGGCCTCACATACCTTGTATGTATTGAGGACATCCCCTAGTTGAGGTTGTAAATCTGTAGAGCCTCCCTCACTCCCCTTCTATGTTTGACATCCTCAGGGGTGTGGATTGGAGCTATTCTTGTATTCGTGACCATGTTGAACCCTTGTGAGATTGTACCCTTGAGGGTGATATGTTGTCTACTTGATTTTGTGACCTACCTTGGACTTGAGATGCGAGGCGAGGTTTTGTTATGTTTTGACATGTTTGACTAAGATGATCTTCTGAAAGGCCTTTATGTGACGCACTCAGTTCAATCTAGCCTTGTGTTCACTCTGAGACTACCACCCTAATCGTGCTTGGTATTTGGAGAGACCCTGCCTAGGTCATCATAGAAATCCATTATCCTTATGATAGACCTAGTATGTGAATTATTTATGTTGATTCATTATGGGTTTATATCTTATTGGATCAAACTTGATTTTGATGCACCCTATTGCTCCCTTAGTCATGTGAGGATTCTATGATGCATTATTTTGCATTAGGGTTAATTGGTCAACTGAATTATTATGGCAATTCAGTTGAGTGTTTCATTTATGTGTGTTGATTTGGAGTAAGGAAATGGTATTCACAATACCTAGGATGAGTTGTGATTCTAATAAATATTAGGTGCTTAAATGTTGTTTATTTAGGTGAACGTGAATTGATCAATTGAGTTGAGTCTTGATTGAGTGATGTTCATTAAATGATTAATAGAAAAATGCAATTAAGTATTAGATCGGTTTGTGGTATCCAAAAGGTACTCCTTCAGTTATCCAAACATATTTTCCAATCTACATCAGTATAATTTTTCATTATGAAATCTGGACCTTTTGGATACCAAAAGCCAAATTCTTATTTTCCCTTTCAAATATCTAAAAATTATTTTCACCACCATAACATGTGATTCTTTCTATTCTTGTTGAAATATGGCTGCCAAAAAAATTGAATACATAATATTTGGTCTAATAGCAATCCACCAATCATTGATCTGTACTTACTTGCATCTACTTTCGATGACTCGTCTTCTTTAGTTAACTTACAACTGGTAATAATTAGAGTACAAATAGGTTTCGAATTCTCCAAGCCAAACTTATTCAACAATTCCTTCACATACTTGGACTAAGAAATGAATATGCCTTTTCTACTCTGATTTACCTACAATCCAAGAAAGAAATTCAACTCCCCTATCATAGACATCTCAAATTATCTCTACATTTCCTCTGCAAATCTCTTTCACAAGTCATCCTTGCCTCCAAAAATAATATATCCAACATACACAACAACAATCAGGATCTGATCTAAACTTTTCTTGTAATTCAGATTGTTATTGACATAACCTTTCTGAAACTTCTATCCAATCAAATATATGTCCAGCCTTCTATACCAAGATCTTGGTGCCTACTTCAAGCCATACAATGCCTTCTTCAATCAGCATACTACATCTGGTTCTTCTTTTGATCTGAAACCTTTCAGTTTCTTAATGTAAACCTCTTCCTTCAGATCTCCATTCAAAAATTATGACTTCACATCCATCTGATAAAATTTGAAATCCTTATGTGCTAAATAAGCCAAGAATATTTGAATTGCCTCCATCCAAACAACAGGAGCATAAGTCTCCTCAAAGTCAATTCCTTCAATCTGAGTGTATCCCTTGAATAACAACCTTGCTTCGGTACACCCATTTAGTTCCAATTATATTCTAATTTGTTGGTCTAGGCACAAGTTCACAAGTATGATTTTTATCAATATGATTGAGCTCTTCCTTCATTGTATTTATCCAATTTGGATCATTAAATGATTCTTTTATAGATTCAAGTTGAATCTCTCAAAGTAGACACAACAAAGCGTGATCTTGTGTTGCTCTAATTCTAGTAACAACTCCTTTATTCTTATCACTAATAAACTAATTTTTGAATAGTTTCTTTGTGCATACCTTGGTTTCTTAGTTATAGATGTTGGTGCTAGTTGAATCTCCTATTCTTCTTTCTTTTTATATTTTCCTTTGTCTTCTATATCAGATTCATAATCAATGTCTGTCAGGTGCTTTCTAAAAATCTTCATCAACCTTCACATTTGCACTTCCCACAATTTTATTTATTCTTTTGTTGTAACACTGGTAAGTCTTGCCTCGGGTAGAATATCCCAAAAATATACCTTCATCTGCTTTGTTGTCAAATTTTCCAAGATTCTCTTCATATTTTTGAATGTAACATTCGCTTTCAAAAAATTTTAAATACTTAACTCTAGGTGCTCTTCCATGCCATAACTTGTATCATGTCTTTCCATATTTTTGTCAGTATAGAACTTTGTTCATTGTGTACATAATAATATGTACTTCTTCTCTCCAATAGATTTACAATAAACTTCCTTCCTTCAACATTATTCTTGATGCCTCCTAAATTTTTTGATTCATCCTTTCCACTACACCATTATGCTCTGGTGTTCTGGCCACTGTAAACTATCTTGTAATGTCATGTTTCTCACAGTAACTTTCAAACATACCAGAAGTAAATTCTCCTTTGTAAGTTCTTAATAATTTAATCCATCTACCACATTCATTTTTCAACTCTAGCCTTGAATACTTTAAAAAATTTAAATGCTTACGATATCTCTCTAAGAAATGCAACCCAAGTCAATCTTGAGTAGTCATCAATGCAAAGTATAAAGTATCTCTCACCTTGAAAACTCCTTATTCTGGTAGGACCACAAATATCAGTGTGCACTAACCCTAGTAAACTAGTATATGAATTAACTTTTTCTTTGAATGATTATCTCCACTATTTTCCTTCTTGACATCCTTTCATAGATCATATTATTTGGTTTCCATAATCTAGGTAAGTCTCTTACAGTTTGAGATGAACTTATTCTAACCAAATTATCAAAGTTAATGTGACACATCCTTTGGTGCCAAAGACAACTTTCATTAGTCTAATATAGAAACCAACATCCTTTCGAAGCTCCTTTAAGCTGGTACATGTTTCTTCCCATTCTTCTTCCAACCGCAATAAGATCTCCATATCTGTTATGAATCTCACATCCTTCATTCCTTAAAATAACATCATGTCCATTCTCACACATCTATCCAACACTCAAAAGATTGTGATATAAACCCTTCACATAATAGACATTATCAGTTTTATTCTTTCCATCAAAATTAATTGATCCTCTACTAACAATGTAAGGATTCTTATCATCACCAATTCTAACAATTTCACCATCAAATTTATCAAGTGAAACAAACTTATGTTTATCTCCAATCACATGATGAGAACAACCACTATCAATTAACCATTTATTTTTCTTTCTTCTAACATATAAAGGAGTTTCAACATCATCATCAACCTCAACACAAATGTTAGAAATATCAATTTCTTATTCTATATCTTCTTCAACATAAAATAAACAATCTTTTGCCTCTGACTCATCATCTCAAATACTATCATCTTGATTTGCATAATAAGCCTTC
Organism: Thuja plicata; assembly: GCA_018584345.1. Classification (NCBI taxonomy): domain Eukaryota; kingdom Viridiplantae; phylum Streptophyta; class Pinopsida; order Cupressales; family Cupressaceae; genus Thuja; species Thuja plicata. The sequence goes on along the minus strand of MU224721.1, from coordinate 2,991,194 downwards.
TTATTGAGCTTCTTAAACTTCTATCTAGGAGTCTTCTCTTGACATGTAGTAGCCAAATATGACCAATTTTACCACATATAAAACATTTCAGAGGTAACATACCTTTTTACTTGTCGGTACTTTTCTTCAGTCTTCTTGCAAAGTTCGCTTCAAATTCTTCTTCGTCATCACCGTTAGAATCTTCATCTGATTTTTTTCCTTGAAAGTTGTCTTTGATCTGCTCTTTTCTCTCCCAAAATTCCTTAGCTTAAATTTTGTTAGGGTGTCAAATAAATATTCTTTAGTAAACTTCTTCACATCATACACTACCTTGATCATCGAGATATTATCACTATAATTATCTGGTAATGTCATCAAAATATTTTCCATGAAATCCTGATCGGTAATAGTGCCTTCTTGGTTCTTGAATTCATTCACAACATTCTCAACTCTATGAAAATAGCTCTTAATGTCTTCACCATATTCCATTCTCAGATTCTCATAGTGTCTCTTAGCTGTAAGCTTCTTAGATATCTTAATCCTATCATTTTCTTCATAAATATCTTTCACCTTTTCCTCAAACTTCATAAGAAGTCTTTAAAGAAATAACTTTAACCAATTCATACTTAGATAAAGCACTAGTAATAGTATGCATTGCCTTTTCATTCTCCTCATATGCATTGATTTAATCCTAAGTGGTAAGGCCATTATAAGGAAACATGTGCTTTATCTCCACATATTTCCAGGTCTTATAACCAACCAAAAGTAAATAACCTTTCATCTGATCTTTCCATGAACTAGTTTGATCCATCAAACGTGGGAATATTCAATTTGTGCACCATTGGATCTGCCTCAAGCGGTTAAGCTCTTCACCAAGGAACCAAGCTCTGATATCAATTATTGAATAGGTTGAATAACTAAGAGGGGGTGATTCAATTATTCCTACACAATTAACAAAAATTTTGGTAAATAGTTAAATAGCAACAATAACAACTTTTGATCTATCAGATAAGCACATTAAACATCCACAAAAAATATAAACATGAAAACAAAGGAACACCGACACAGAGACCACCAAGATTTACGTGGAAAACCCAAACTGGGAAAAACCACAGAGAAGCTAATTCACATGAAATGCAAAACACTTGTTAGGGTGACGCCGGTTAAGGTGATTTATATAGAGGCTCATTGTTGGTTGTGCTCATTTCAGGTCAAGCTAACTACCCTTAAGTATGAATAGGCTCACTGTCGATACGCTGAGGCTCACTTCCAATACAAAGAGGCTCACTGCCAAGAAGTATGAAGAGAGATTGAATCTATATCATCTTAAAATGGAAGAACTTCCATGTTAAGAAATTTTATCCGTTCGTAGGGGGTGTTTTGGGCCATCATCATGTTGTTCTCCAATTTCTGCCCCTTTTCCAACTTTTGTGTCTGTTTAGGACCCTGATTGGGCCTCCTTGGGCACTCTTTTTCCCACCTGGCACATTTTCCAGGGGTCCTAACCCCCTGGTTCAAGGTCGACCTTGACCTTGACCTAGGTCAGGGTAGACCTCGACCTTGACCCAGCCTCAACCTTGACCTAGGTCAAGGTAGACCTCGACCTTGACCCAGGTACCCCTTTTCCATTGGAAAGTTTGTCGGCTGCGAGGGAAACTCAAAATTCATTTTCCCGCTTTTCAGTCGACTATTTCAATTTCCAAAGTAATGACTCTTAAAATATATTTAATATAGGTCCACTTCTTGGGGTATAGGCCTAATTAGAATTTAATTCTCCTATGTCGGCCTCTCTAGAAGTTTGTGTCCTAGACTTGTATATAAGGAAGCCTTTCTCCTCTCATTTTCTCTAAGACAAGATAGGAAGCAAGACTTGAATCACCTAAGCATAAGAAGCAGTATCATCTACTTGGAGACAAATAAATTATCATCTACTTTCAAGCATCCATAGTTCTACATTCTTCTTAATCATTTCAAGTTCTTTGTTGAAGACCAAGGATTCAAGCATTCAAGCCATTGAAGGGATTTGGTTCAAACATTCAACATTCATCATTCAAACCCTAAATCTATCCATCATGGTGGTGTGATGTTCTTTCAAGATCCCTTGTGTATCCTCAAGATTCATTCATTCTTCCTTCAAGGTGGATTCCAAGCATACAATCATGGAGGTTTTGAATTACATTTATGATTTCTAATGTTGAGTCCAAGCTTTCGTATTAACATACTTGTTTACATTCGAGATATAATTGCATATCTATTGAATATCATAGCTTCATTGTTAGATCTACTTCTACTACTTGCTAGCATTCTCCATTTCAATTATTGATTTCAAGGTTAATTCCTAAATCGAGGTTTGACTAAGGAAACCTCTCCCCAAACAAAAAAACCATTTTTCTTGCAGGTACATGTACAGGACAGCAAATTACAGAGCAGATTCGGATACCCTTTTCGGCTAACTTTCAGGGTCCGCAAACAGAATTTCCATCAGAGCAGTACAGGTCAAGGTCGACATTTTGGGGTACAATTGCGCCCTCACATTTGGGTCAAGGTAGACCTTGCTTAGAGAAGGAAAAGATTTCTGGGTTTTCTCTGTCTTTGTGTTTTTGTTCCAGATCCGATTGTAGAATTTCTGGAAACTTAGTACAGACACCAGAAAATAGCAATTTTCAGATTCTGTATACTTTGAGGTTATTACTTGTCTTCAATTCATTTTAGTTAAGGTTTTAATCAATTCAAATCTATTAAACGGGAATATAAGTTTTTCCTCCCTCTTATTTCCAATTGATTGATTCATTTGTGCATTGACCATTGCATGTGGTTAATCAACTTGGAACTTTCCTTTGTGAATTTGGGGCTAAAAGAAGAATCTTACCTTCCCCATCTATCCAATTACATTTCACACATATACATCTTACATCATTCTTCGTATTAGATCCATCAACCCAATTACATTTCACACATATACATCTTACATCATTCTTCATATTAGATCCATCAACCCATATCTCCATTTTTATATATTACAAAATTCACAACTAAGATCACCAACACTTTTTCACCCACACAAGCAATTCATAGATCTCCTAAATTAGATTCGTAGTCACTTCACATACAGGAAACACATAAGCCACACAAACAAAAGAATTCCTTTCTCTTCTTATATTACTTGATGCCACCAACCATGTTGGCCAAAATAATTTGAAATAGGTCACACCAAGACATTCCCGTGGTGGCAAGGAATGAAATGTAGACCACCTCGACCAATAGAATTTAAATTAACACGTCATACCTTCTCCAAATCCATCTATTCCAATGGTCATGATGAACACATTACATAATAATAGTTGGGACCAAAATATGAACATGCTTCAAATAGCATCGACCCCAAACAACTGATATGCCATATGTTGCGCACACAACACCGGAAAGGATAAAGATAGATATCTGAAGCAAATCTTTCGGTGAACACTTCTACCGACACACATACTATCAATACAATTATTGATACTGCCAAGACTATGAGCACACACCAACGATACAACCAGAATGGGAAAATGCATCTAGGGTATGTTGACATCAATGACAATAGTTAATGATAACGACAGAAATAACATCAAATTCACATCCTAACAGTATGTACATGTGTATGTACATGTATATATGTATATGTGTATGTATGCACATGTGTATGTATGTATGTATGTATGTGTTTATATATGTGTATGTATGTATGTATGTATGTATGTGTTTTGTGTATATGTATGTATGTGTTTGTGTATATATGTACATGTATGTGTTTAGGGTTTAGGGTTTGTATGTGTGAATTTAGGGTTTAGGGTATGTATGTGTACTATGAAAAACTATTAAAAACATGGAAATAAAACATTTATCATAATATAACTTTTTTTTAAAAAACCTACCTTAGAATTTCAGTCGAATTGCCTTACCCCTCACCCGCTGACTCCAAAACTGTTAGTGCAAAATGAGGGGCTAAAGGCTCATTAGTGGATTATGTAATCGAGGGGTTTCAACTAGAAAATATTCGGCCCAACCATTTCCAGTCGAATATGTTCCAACTAAACACCCCTTTCCACGCGACCACCACGTCGTCGCCACATGGATTCAGCCGAAATGGGGCCAGTTCGATTCGTTCCAGTCAAATCCTCTCATTTGGCCTAAAATGTGACACGGTTTTGTACTTTTACCCATGAATGTTTAGGATAACACAACCATTTTTTTTCTACCTACTTATTAGTGTAGGTTTCTTTCATCATCCATTCATATTTTGTAGTGAAATGAAATTGGAGAAAAGATAAAATATGTTCTAAATAAAATTTCAACACAAATTTGGGTTTCATATGGAAATCCAAATGTGTAAGTACATGGGTTGATAAAAATTCATATGTGATTGATGATGTCAATGGGGCTTCCAAATGAAATCTAAAGGTGCTAGAAGGTCATCTATCAAACAACTTGGCACCATGAAAGATGGAATGCTTACACCACAACATGTCTTTCTCAATATTTTTGATGATGCTACACTAATGTGAATGATGCATACTCTATAAACCTTATATTTGCATGTATTTAAGATCAGGGAAATTCCCTTTATGAACTTGAATGAGACCATCTAGGTTGTCTCATTACCAGTTGAATGTAGGTGGTAACTATTGAAGGTAGATGTGAGTTTGTGTAGCCCCATTAATTTGTATCCTATTTCAACTTTGCATAATAATAAACAACTTGGTAAATTTCAAAAGCTTCTTCATGGATTTTTTGTCTTAAATTTTTTCTCATCTAAGAAAATAGAGTCAAATGAATTGCTCTCATTATATTTGCATGTATATAAAATTAGGCCAATGCCCTCTATGTAATTAAAATCAGGTCAATACCCATTAGAAGTTTATTTTTGGTGTTAATTGTTAAAGGTACACACCATTAATTTGTATTATGTTTAATCTTTGTTATATTATTATTTTTTTATAAGATTCTACTATAGGAGGTGTATCCCTTTCCATTCATCTTCAATAAAACAAATTACATCCATTGGGAAATCATTATGATCCCTTCACTATGTGTATTCATCCTCTCTTTGAAAGGTAGAGAATAAACCTTCATACTGACCAAAAAATTAGTGCAAAGGGAACCATAGACTTCATTCGAGAATTTCCCTATACAAAACAAAGCTTTTCTTGGTTATCCTTTGGATGGTTTGACTAGCATAACATAGCTTTCTATATTATCCACTTCATCTTTTGCACCTATTTTTTTTTCTCTTTACATGACCCATATTAAGTTCTACCTTACTAAGCTAGTAAATGGTTATGCTCTCTCTCTCTCTCTCTCTCTCTCTCTCTTGAATATTGTTTTTGTCATAGTTTGAGATTGATGAGGACCTAAGCCACTTGGGGGCTTGGTTTTTTCCTTGCCTCTTTTGCCTTAATGAGATCTCTTTCCTATGCCTTGATCAAAGGTCAAGACAACTTTCAAACCTCTTCATGAGAAATTCAACACTTGTGAAGGCATAGCATCTTGTCAATCCTTTGTTACTAAAAACTTGATTTTTCCTTTATGCAATTTCAAGGTTAATTCCTATACAAGGGTTTGATTAAGGCAAAACCCTTTATCCCAATATTTTCTCATTTTATGTGTGGAGGTGACAGGTGACAGAGTTACGGAGTTGACTACAAGCTCTAACAGTCTAATACAGATCTTTTGACTCTTCATCACTTTTTGTCTGATCAGGGGTAACTCCCTCCATGAGGGGCGGTCAAGTCAGCCCCTACACTCTAGTTTTCCCTTACAGACAATTTAGGTTGGAAATTAGTGTGCAAGTTAGTTACAATGCCTCTTACTCAAATTTGGTCTGGGAATTTTATCATTTGCCTTTTAGCTATTTTCATATATATATTTCCCTCATTGCATCCTATCTCACCCTATTTATTTCATTTCTTCATTCCAAATTACATGAATCAATTATTCCATTTTTAGAGAAGGAGAAAACCTTACACTCGTTCGACGCTAAAGTTTCCTTTTAGCCTAGTGGGTACTTTTATTCTTCCTAATATAATGAAATAGAGAGGGATTAAATTTGGGGTGTGAGCATCCTAGCTTGATTGACTATCCTAGTGAACATTCTCTGATGCGGAGGCTATAGGTCCACTTTGTCCAACAGGACTAAATCTCTCAACCCTTCAAGGAGATTCCTATAGGCTCTACACCTTTGAAAACAACTTCCAACTATAACACCTAGCTTCCTGACACATGCCGAGAAATACCATATAAGTCAAGAAATAGTATGTGTCGAGCAATCGTATATGTCGAGCTCTTTAGCGACCGATCACTACAACTAACCCCTTTCCCAAAAAATTAGGAAAAGTAAGGGCGGATTCAAATACCCTTTTTCAATCTTACATAAAATATCCAAGACCCAACATAGGTTACTTTGGACCAAAATACCCAACTACTCACTGAGCCCCTATTTTAGGTATGAAAATGGACCATTTAACAAAGCAAATACCAAGTAAACTTACTCCCAAGACCCAAGAATCTCAAAAGTCTCTCAATAGGGTTCTAATCAAAGGATTATCAACTCAAATAGGTTCTATAACCAATGCAAACACAAAACCCCCAATATGGCTATCCCCAAGCCCTCAAAACAAGGGTTTTCCAAATCTCCACTCTTCAAGCCTTTCTAGACTCAACAAATGATTGATTAACCATTAGATAAACATATCCATGCACTCCAAGTCATAAAACATACCCCTTGTGAAGGTAGAACTTCCAGTGTTGTTCCTATACCTCCATTTCCTTCACAAAACCATGTAATCATTCATGCATTCTGTGATCACCCCGCAAATTCGTGTTATCCTTGCATCACAAATGGTTAAAAAATTAATATAAATTATTAGGATTCATACCCCAATCACAATAAGTATAGTATGGGGATAAATCTTCAATCCATTGCTTAAACCCTTGCCAAAATAAGGATTGTCATGGTACAGTTAGCCTTATTGGCTTGAGACTCAATCAAAATACTATCAAATGGATTCAAAAAAATTATGTAAACATCTAATAAAGTTATCAAATTCTTGGATTCAATAGAACATCAAATAAATTAACAAATTTGCAAGAAAATCCTTCTTTATTGAATCAAAATCAAGTACATTCCTGGATATCTCAATCCCAATCCGTACATCCTCTTTTCCATCATTGACTAAGTCATGGAAAAAAGTTCAAATAGCCTCTCTTAACTTCCCAAACCGATCCCAATCGATTGGAAGTGTTAAACACACTAAAAAACTCTAAAACTACTTTCCCACCCTTTCGTAACTAGCCATTAGGATTTGAAAATTCAAATCTTAACTTACATTTTATTTGAAATGTAAACCTCTAGACTCATTAATCAAATGGATTCCAATATCCTAGAACCAAATAAATTATTCAAGACCCTAATTATCCAATTTAACCCCATGGAGCACTAATGGATCATTTTACATCATTTTTCTCCTAAGGTCCTTATCAGGCCCTTTAGGATTTTTACCAATTCTATCATATTCATCATTGCATATGGTCATTATAGGCTTCAAGATCTCCCAACTAACTTGGAGAGATGTCTTCATGCTCTGATCAACTGGTGTCTTCAAGTTCCTAGGTGTTCTCATAGATGCTCATGCATCATACACCCCACATTCAAAAGAGCTCTTTTCCCAAGAGCCAATACTCTTTGTCTTCAAATCATCCATCCTCCTAGATGGTGTTCTGCATCCTTGTACCCTTCTAGGCATTCGCAACATCTGCTTCATACCTACATTCACATTGTTAGCAAAACCATTACAACATAAAACATATTTATCACCATTTTCCCTATCATGCTGGTGTTTGGAACAGTCAGCATGCTCTTTGTTGTTTAGCCTTCCCAGGCCCTTACAAACATTGTTTGAACTCCTCCCATCATTACTCTTCCTCTGATCTACTAGAGGACACCATACTCCTCCAATGAGAATGTTGTTTTTCTAATTATGATCAACATCATTCATCATGTTTTCAGCATCACCATGCCTCCTCATTAACAAAGACTACCTCCATTTCTGATTCTTCACCAAGGACTGCTTGTTAATGTATCCCACATACTCTCTTTTGCCAAAACACACAATTCTAACCTTACCATCACAAGGTAAAGGTGTTAGAATGAATCTCTACCCTCTCTGACATACAACATATGTATTTTCAAACCCATAGTGAATTGTTCTCCTAGAAGACTTCCAAGGCCTACCTGGGATAATGTGGCAACATTGCATAGGTACAACATCGCAAAGTACCCTATCATGGTATTCTACAATACTAAAATCAACATATGCCTACTCTCTTATCATTAAATTCTGATCATTATTAACCCATGGCACATTATAAGGATTCTCAAGTGGAAAGGTTTTCAAGTTAAGCGTCCTTACCATCTCATAAGAAACTAAATTCTCAAATGAACCAGAATCAATGATCATGTTGCATACTTTACCATGAATTTTACAACATGTTCTAAAAATAGATACCTTTTGCCTCTCTTGTTCTTGCATAGGTGTCTTCCTCACCATCAAATATTCACCTTCTTCTGGGTTTGCCCTCCTTGATTCTTGTGTTGATTGTTTATCTTATTCCTCTCCACCTTGTGTCAAGTGTACTCTCTTCTCTACCTTCTTGAAGTCTACCTCCTTCTCAAGACACCGATAATATTGATGCCCTACTACTCCACAGGTAAAGCATTTACCAGTGAACACACCACTGCCTTTGCCATAACCAGATCTGCCACCTCTTCTTTGTCTTGTATCAAAAACTATGTCTTTTCCTTTGTCATCACAAGACTTCTCTTTCACATCATTGGATTTGCCTCCCCTACCTTTGTTTGGATTACCTCTACCACCACCATTCTTTTCTTGTTTTCTCCTCAACTTCTCCTCATCTCTCACTGCCAACTTGTAACATTCCTCAACAGATCTAGGGGTTACGAGACTTAATTCATCTTGGTTGTTGAATCTAAGCCCCCCAAAATACATATCCATCTTTTCTTCCACATCTTCTTCATGGCCAACTCTAATGTCTAACTTGTGAAATTATTTAGTGTACCCTTGTACATCTAAGTATTTTTGTCTAAGACCTTGAATTTTTTTATACATCTGCACCTTGTAGTCACTAGGTAAAAATTTAGCTTTCATTTTATCGATCATAGCAAACTAAGAAGTAATCTTGGGCTTATTTATCTTCTACCTCTCTACTTGAACACAATCCCACCACAATAGGTAGTGTCCTCTCAACCTTGACTTTGCAATCCTTACTTTTTGTTCATCTTCAATGTCTTCACATTCGAAGTAGTTTTCCATGGCACTGAACCAATCAATGAGTTCTTCATCATCCATCTTACCTGCATGCATGGGTAAGTCTGATCTTCCTTTTGCATCTCCACTTCTTATGGCCTTTGCAAACTTAGCCATCCTCACATCTTTTGGATCCATTTGTGGTTCTGCTCTCAAAGGGATTTCCTCTTCTCCCTGGTCTTCATATTCATCATCTTCTTCTAACCTACTCTTTCCTATTTTCTCAAGGATACTCAATCTGCCAATCAAGGATCTCATCTCCTTGTCCTTCTCAATCTTCTCCCTTCTCTCTTGTTCAAGGGCTTCTCTCATTCTTTTGTTCTCTTCCATTTTCTCCTTCACAAGCTTGGCAAGTTCAACATTAGCGACCCTCTAAGGGATCACATCATCTTCTGCTTCTGACATCTCTAATGTAGAAGATCAACTTTGGAACACTCAAGGAAGAAATGGACACTCCAAGGCCTCAACAAAGGATCAAGTACACCAAAGATCCCAAAAATTTTCTTCTCTTTTCCAACCTAGGATGCTCGTAGGCTTTGATACCAATTGATGCAGAGGCTATAGGTCCACTTTGTCCAATAGGACTGAATCTCTCAACCCTTCAAGGAGATCCATTCCTATAAGCTCTACACCTTTTAAAACAAGTTCCAACGATAACACCCAGCTTCGTGACACATGCCGAGCAATACCATATAAGCCAAGCAACAGTATGTGTTGAGCAAATGTATATGTCGATCTCTTCAGCGACCGAACACTACAACTAACCACATTCCTAAACAACTAGGAAACTAAGGGCAGATTTAGATACCCTTTTTCAATATTACATAACATATCCAAAACCCAACAGAGGTTACTTTGGACCAAAATACCCAACTACTCACTGAGCCCCTATTTTAGACATGAAAATGGACCATTTAACAAAGCAAGTACCCAGTAAACTTACTCCCAAGACCCAAGACTCTCAATAGTCTCTCAATAGGGTTAGAATTAAAGGATTATCAACTCAAATAGGTGCTATAACCAATGCAAACACAAAACCCCCAATATGGCTATCCCTAAGCCCTCAAAACAAGGGATTTTCAAAACTCCACTCTTCAAGCCATTCTAGACTCAACAAATGATTGATTAACCATTAGATGGATATATCCATGCACTCCAAGTCATAAAACATACCCCGCATGAAGGTAGAACTTTCACTGTTGTTCCTATACCTCCATTTCCTTCATAAAACCATGTAATCAGTCATGCATTCGGTGATCACCTCGCAAATCCATGTTATCCTTGCATCACAAATGTTTAGAACATTAATATAAACTGTTAGTATGCATCCCCCAATCACATTATGTACAGTATGGGGATGAATCTTCAATTCATTGCTTAAACCTCTATTAAAATAAGGATTGTCATGGTAAAGTTAGCCTTATTGGCTTGAGACTCAATCAAAATACTATCAAATGGATTCAAAACATTTATGTAAACATCTAATAAAGTTATCAAATACTTGGATTAAATAGAACATCAAATAAATTAACAAATTTGTAAGAAAATCCTTCTTTATTGCATCAAAATCAAGCACAGTCCTAGATATCTCAATCCCAGTACGTACATCCTATTTTCCGTCATCGACTAAGGCATGAAACAAACTTCAAATAGCCTCTCCTAACTTCCCAAACCAATCCCAATCGGTTGGAAGTGTTAAACACACTAAACAACTCTAAAACTACTTTCCCACCCTTTCCTAACTAGCCATTAGGATTTGAAAATTTAAATCTTAACTTACATTTTATTTGAAATTTAAACCTCTAGACTCATTAATCAAATGAATTCCAATATCCTAGGACCAGATAAACTATTCAAGGCCGTAATTACCCAATTTAACCCCATGGAGCACTAATGGCTCATTTTACATCATTTTTTTCCTAAGGTCCTTATTAGGCCCTTTAGGAGTTTTACCGATCCCATCATATTGATCATTGCATATGGTCATTATAGGCTTCAGGATCTCCCAATCAACCTTGGAGAGATGTCTTCATGCTCCTCTTCATGCTGTCATCAACCGGTGTCTTCAAGTTCCTAGGTGTTCTCATAGATGCTCCTACATCATTCTCCCCCCTATTCATATAATTAAAATTTTCTTTCATTACACTAAAATGAAAAGATAAAGACCAAGCACTTATCAACTTTATGCAACACAAGATCTAATATAAATGAAAAATTTGATCCATGATTGCACATATGACTAGTTAATTATATGTAAATAAATTCTAATAATCCAAATAAAATTAGAAATGTACAGAGTCTATTTTTTTTTGTGTGTGGTGACTGATCATGCAAATATTGTACACTTGTCACGTATCCTCGTCGGTTAACTCATCAAGCATTTTTGGTTAACTTGTCAAGCATTTTTTAGGTTTATTTGTTAACCAACCTTTGAAAGACAACATTGGTAAACTGCCTAAAAGGCTTATAAATAAGTGGTGGTGTAATGTGAAATCATCATATTGTAATTTTATCTTCGTTGAAAAATAAAATAAGTGGAAGCCTATTTTCTCTAGTGGATGTAGCTCATATTGGGTGAACCACATTAAATATGTGCTAATTTTTTTGTCTTCTCTATTTATGCATTATCTTAATATTGTTTATTGCTCATATCTACCTAAACCATAACTAAATTTACCAAAATGTAATGAAAAAATAGGTGATGAGAGGTGTTTAGTATGATGTGGACAAACTATGAAACTCGCACCTATATCCTCTCATATATTGGAAGGAAGATGGTCCACTAGGCTCAAGGAGGCTCAAGCAGTAGGTGGATGCAACAATCCCTCATTGTATTCGAAGATGACTATGCAAATGAAATTGGAAAATGCAATAGAGAGAGAGAGAGAGAGAGAGAGAGAGAGAGAGAGAGAGAGAGATTACAAACTTAGAACTCAAATTTGAGACTAGATCTGGGAAGCAGAAATGACTAGCCTATAATTCGAATTTCAGCTTGAAACAGGTTGTTAGGAATGATCAGGAGGGGCAAGGGCGACCAAGATGTTAGGGGTGAGTCTAGTCACCTTTGACCTTGAACTTTTTGCTGAAAAAATTGTCAAGTTGTAGCTCTCAATCATACCTTTCCTTAGATCCTTCCACACAGGCGCCACTTGTCTCCTGCACACATAAAAAGAGGAAAAGTGATGGGGAAAGGAGTTTGCCTCAGTCAAACCTTGATTGAGGAATCAACCTTGAAATTGAAATAAAAATGCTTGAAAAATGAAGCATGTTGATATGTAGCAAAGGCTTGATAAAATACTTATACTTTCACAAACCTTCGTGATATTGAAATGCTCATGAAGATGCTAGAAGGTGTCTTGACTTTGGATATAATTAGGAATATCATGAATGCATTCACAAGTACTTAGATCTACACATTACTCCTTGTCTTCCATGCTTTATACTTGATGCTTGATTGAATAAATTGCCTTGATTGCTTGATAGAGAACTTGAATGCTTGAGAGATGCTATGATTGATTCATTGCCTTATGAATGCTTTCCAAAATGAGTGAAGTAGATATGTTTATATACCTCTCCTAGCCATTTCAGGCTGCAAAACTCAAATAGGGCCAACATAGATTTGGAGATCTCGCTAAAATCAAAAGACAGTTATTTGGTTCAAATTTGGGGCCATTTCTCAAGGTCAAGGGTGGCTGACTTGCCCTAGACCAACCCACTCGCCCTTTACCATTCAATACAAGCTCAAATTTGGGTCAGAGGTCCAATTTGATATGGGGATGCCAAAAATATGCATGAAATCAAAACTGGATCAAGTATAATGGGCATGGAAACCTTGGGCACTGAAATGGGGCCTAATTAAGGAACAAAATTGTATAAGGATACAATTTAAGATACTAAAAAGAAATGATAAAGTCTATGTTTTAGTTAATTTGGGAGACAAAGAAAGGGATACTAAATTGCAATGTTATACGTTTGGCTAGCACCATATTTCGTGCACACCATATTGGCTGCATTTTTCATGTTTGGCGCATGTCGAATATGGTGTGCATCATATTTTTTACCTTGAGAAACACCAAGCATTAGGCTTGTATTTTTCTTGGGCATCCAACCCAAAGGCTTCGACGAGCATTACAACCCTGAGATGTGTTTTTCATAAAAGATGGGAAAATCTCAATTTTTTGTTCGTGCTCCCCATAGATTTGTATGTGTTTTGATATAGACAAAGAAATGTCACGACGATGTTAACGTGTTTGTTAGCTATCTAGCCATATTTTTTTTTTCAAATTTTTATTATGTTAAGCTTTTCATCTCTAATTTATATTTTGTTAGTGTGTCCATTTATGTCAAAATCCAACATGTGGTATGTTGGGCATATATTTTGGCTTATTCATCGAATATTGAAACAAATTACACTTTTAGAAACAAGAATCCATTCTACACATTTCGAAAATAATAATTTTCATTTTTTATTAGTTTTCAAAAAATTTAGGGGGGAATCTACTCAAATTTTAGTTTTGCAGGATGTGTCCATTTTGAAAATTAGTAAAAAGTCATTTATTCATTTAAAAAAAATTAGCCCAAAAATGCGATAAACTACACGACGTTAGCTAGCTTCTTAGTAGATAATTTTTTAGAATTGAAAAATAAAGTTGACATTTTAGGGGGAGCACACCAGACACTATGTTGTGTTTTTTTTCAAAAACAAAACAAGACCACTTTGTGTGCTCCCCATTTGTAAGGCCCTAAATCTCTACCATTCTCAAAACAAATTAATAGTTTAGAAACTAGATTTGGAGCGATTCCACTCTTATTCATGTTGCATCTTCAAATTATGAGTGTAACTATCTTGACTTTCTCATTAAAGTTTAAAGTTTGTTAATTAGAAAAAATAAAATTTAAAAAAAAAAGTGGCATCTAGCGACCCCTATTTGGTCCCCCTTCTTAAAGCACTTACCCTCTTGGATATCAAGAAGAAATATTTTATGAATTTCATGAGCATCATCTATATCTAGGTCTTCTTTTAAGTTTCTACTTCAATTTCTTTTGAGGATGAATTGTCCAAAAGTCCTTTATTAGATTTTTATATTGCAAATATTTTATTTCCCTTTCACTTGGCTACATAAATTTAGTTCAACCCTTGGGGTGGAAAGGTCACAAATTTGATACCATCGTAATGTCCCTTACATTTAAAATGATTAGTTTTGAAACCTTTTTGAGACTTCTATATCATATTTGCAAACAAGTATCAAACAAATCAGGTAAACAAAAATATTTATCCAATCACACCAAATTAAAGTTCAAACTTTGTGTAACTAATATAAAATGTTTAGTACAAATTTCAAGATGGAATTTACAACATTATTTCTAGTAAATACATCTACTTTAACAACGGTATACATTAGATGCAACTTAATCTAAAAACCAAACACCAAAGTGGATCCCAAACACACTCAAAAAATGCAACTACTTCCAGAGAACTACCTAAACATCTCGCTGAATGGTCTTATCAACAAAATGCATTTAAATACACATCAAAAAATAGTAGAGCCATGACCTCAAGGGTATCAATGGACATATATTGAACTCACATCACCAAGAAACCCAAAATACTACATAAATTGTCTAAGACTACCTTGCAACACCCAAATTATTGAAAAAAGAAACAACCCATATTTGCACTATGGCAATCTCTGCGTGAGACTACACCATGTGATGAACCTTTGAATCTTATCCTTAGTCCACTTGGAAACCCTCAAACTCTCATTCTTGAGTCTCCTTCTCCACAGGTTTATCAAATGTCTTGAGAAAACAAAAGTTTATCAATAAAATAGCAAAGTGAATATGTGAAATGAAGTCAAAATAACACTTAAATGCAAACCACATTCAAATGCAACTTTTGGGTGGCCGAAACACTGCACCAAAGAAAGGATAATATTCCATTTCAAGATTGGTAAGTTAAGAAGGAAGACCAAGAAGCAAGAGACTACTAGGCAATAGCAAGTGGAGGCTAGAATCAACTAGGATCTTGATCAAGACACGTGGAAGGACCATATGCAAAGGCTCTCAAGAAATTAGGAGCTTCTCAACAACAAATAGTGTTGTGGCTTCTAATAGGGTATTAGGATTCTATCCATTTTGATTTTGTTTCGATGTTTAAGAACGATGTTTTGTGTAGTACCTTAAGGGCTTGCTACCTGTTATGGCTCAAGATAGTTACCTATAGTTCTTATATGTTTTACCATCTTTCTGTTATGGACTCTCAAGCCTATGTGCCTGATAATACTCTGGTTAATTATTCTAGTAATTATAGGGTTAATAGTAAGTTGGGGCTTAGTTTAAGTAACACTTTTATGGTTTATGTTTATATGGTTATGGTGTTATTAGATTGGTTTGATTTGAGGGCTAGTACCATGTTGGGTTGTCTTTTATTGCATTTTTGGGTTTATGTAGCAAGGGTACTTTTGTAGCTTCTGGTTGTGTGCTGCCAGTAGTTGTTTTGTGTATGTTGCTATGTTGTGTTGTTAGTTGAACTTTCTCAGTGAGGGATTAGGACCTTTTTCCTTGCTTGGTCAATCAAAAACTACCTTTCCTAGTGTCCACCATTTCAATTCATTGTCCAATCAAAAGTGCCATTTGTTTGACTTGTGATTGGACCACACAAAGGTCAAGTAATTGTAAAAATGAACACGTCCAAATCACACATTGTGATTTGGCCTTTAACATATTCAAAATATCTTTTGTTAATTTGATTTTCATTTTTCTTTAAAGGGGACATGATAAAAGCCCGCTTCTTAAACTTGTCAAACTAGTGTAATGTGTAAATATTGTAAAAAATTTACACGCGGTAATATTCATCATCAAAAAATTCTTACTATCCTATAATAATATTTAAATTAAAACCAATTGTCACTGATCTCCTAATTCAAAATAAAATGAAAAATGGTGCTCTATGATAACAATAATTGTCAAATCAATTAATGTATATTAGTAAATATAATTTGTATTAATGTATCTTTTTTTATTATTCATTGCACTAGTTAAACTTTTTAATTGGACCAGTGACAATGGCATGACACGTCTTCTAGTGTCACATGGGCTAAAGAGATATTGGACCTCGTAACCTTATTCTTTACCACAAAGCTCTTGCTAATCAAACTAGACCCTCAACCCTGTATCACTATATCTCAATATATATTAATAATCTATTCACATTTTGCACATTTTGGTGTTGCTTGTACTCCTACTATTATTCAAAAGATTTTTGTTTTAACTCTATCAATTAGAAGACTCATTATAACATTTAACTTGTCAGTACTTTCTCACAGCCAAAGTACCCCACATTTTGAAAATTACACGTGGCAAAATAATTAGATGAAATGATGAAAAAATCAAGTGCAAGTTCAGGACGTTTCTGGAAGCCCGAAGAACATACAGGAAACAACGGGAAAATGGAAAAGCAACTCTATAAAACACTACTCCTGAGGATCGAGCAAAATTGTCAAGAACTACAAATTTACAATCGTCGGACCAAATTTGGAGATTCACGAAATCGTGCGAAAATTTTGCATCGTTTACTGCTAAATCAGGCGTTGTGGAATAGATTACAAGTCGATCATTCGTAAGCTCCTAAAAGGTACGAGTTCGAATCCTTCGATCGAATTAAATTTGCTTTTTCCTTTGAAAATCTGATGTGAAATTATGTATTCGATATTGATCTTAAGAGCAGATGCAGAGATCTATTTAACAGCTAAATAATAATTAAATCATATTAAGTTTGAAAATAATGGCACTGTGAAAAATGTAAAATTTCAATCGAAGAAAACAATTTGGCCTTACGAATTATTTCTTCTTTTGTTTCTAGATTAGGCGCATATCTGTATCTCAGAATTTAGTGACAGTTTGCAAGAAGAAATGCTTTTAGAGTTTAAGTGAAGAAAATGATTTGTCTTTTTAATTAAAGGGATGGATGACCTCTCATGTTTCATGCTTCACCTCTCTACATCTTATTAAGATAAAATAGAGAAAGGAATATTTTCCTGTAAAATATGAATATATGAAATTAATTACACATTTGAAATCTTGTAGAATTAAATATATGAAATTTTTATTTAATTGAATTGCTTTGAAAAAATTGATTTGATTAGATTGTTTGTAAATTTGATTGTGTAATCAATTTTTCATGGATGATTCGGATCAAGTTGCATCTCCATGATGATCTGAAAATTCTCTCTTCTGATAATGTTTGATGGTTCATAACATGATTAAAAAAGTGATTACACCTATAGATTCGTGCAAAAAGCACTCCTGCTCGTATTTGTTCGTTGAGTAATATTTTTTGGTCCCTATTGATGCATTTGCGAAAAACGTTTTGATATCTGTAAAATGACATATTTTGATTTGTGCAATGAGGAATTTCTTTTTGCATTTTTAATTTTCCTAAACAAGCTATTGTGAGATAAGTTCCGTTTGGTCTGTGTTCTAGTTTGTGTGAATCAAAGTTTAAGTATCGGTCTGTCTGTATTTAAAATCTTTTGGATGGGATTATTACAGGTGAAATAAACAAGAAAAATTGCTCTCTATCTAAAACTTTGAGTGAGATGTTTTTTTGGTCTCTGTACATAGTTTAGCTCGAAATGAACAAAAGTTTTGGTCTGTGTCCATAAATTTGTGTAGATCAAAAAAGAATATGGTATTAGCTCATTGATTTGTATCAGTTGAAGGGAAGACTTGTCAAGGCAAGAAAAAATGTGTGAGAATTTTTGAGTTCTGTGAACTGAGAAAAAAATTGGTTTCTATTTGATAGATTCGTGTGCATAGTGCAATGAGTACGTATTTTCTGGAAAAAAAGGGAGAATTTTTAATTTTCTGTGCTCACATCCTTGAAAAGTGCAGATTAAAGGGTAAATTTTTTGTTGTGTCGGCAAATTTGCCTGAATTGAATTATTGAACAAAAAGTTTCTACATCAGTGTGACAGAACTTGTGCAATTTACTTATTTGAGGATTTCTCTGGTCTTTGTAGATAAACATTGATAATTTGAATTCAGTAATTTCCAGCTGTTTGAATTCAATTATACTTCTCCAACAATGAGCCCTGTTTATAGGCGCCCATACCCTGCATACTATTGGGCTCCAACAAATATAGAAGCTCAACCAAAATGGGAGGATCCTTATTGTTACAGAGAACCAACACCTGAAGAACGGGGTTATGGCAACTGTGAAGGACCTTATTGGTATTATCCTGAGCCTGTGAAAGATGGATATTATTCTTACTGGCCGAAGTATGGAGATTGGGATCCCAGATTTTATGAACGAAATGCCAAAGATTTTGGTGAAGAGTTTAGCAGGGGTTTTGGCAGAGATTTAAGGCCCGTCTACATTTATCCTTCCCCTCCTCCTGCTGCCAGTGGGCCTTTTGCATTTAGGCCTTATCATCCAGGCGACCAGTTTCGGCATCCCGACGCGTATCCAATGAGGTTTGTACCTGTGCCCTATGGATCAGCATCGGATCCCTGGGAAAAACGACAGATGAGACCCCACTGCTGTGGGTGCCCGAATCATGTGTGCGAACCTGAAACAAAGGCTATGAAGGGAGATGAACAGAAAGAACTAATGGATGGCACTACTGAGGAGGATGTGAAGAGAAAGACACGGAATATGAAGGAATTGGCTGGGCCTGAAGTGTGTTTTAATCCTTTGGAATGGCATGGTAAAGCTCCTGATAATAGAAATAAAAATCAAGGGAAAACAGAGCATCCTGTTTACTGGGTTCCTGTGAATTGGAACAGAAATGAGGAGGATAAGGAACAGGGGAGGTGGTTGCCAGGGAATTCGATTCCATTGGACATGAACTCCAAGCCTTTAGGGTGGGGAGAAGGTAATAAAAAGCTTCCTGGATATTGGATTCCCTTTGACTCAAGCCTCGGGCCTCAAGCTTTGGAAGAATATAAGAAAAGATCTCAGTTTGAAGGAAATGAAAATAAGAAAAAGTTTCCTGGATATTGGATTCCACTAGACTCGATCGCTAGGCTTGAAGGAGAACAAAATGATAAAGAGAATTCTCTTTCTGAGGGAAAATTTCATCCTTTCCCTGTCCACTGGATTCCTGAAGAAAAATTGAAGATGGCAAACTCCCAAGAAGGGATGCCGAATGGAGGTCTTGAACAAAGGCCTGCATTTGTTCAGAAGTTTGGAAATGGGGATGAGAAACAGAGGGTTGGGGAGACAAGCAAGGAAACAAGGGCAAGAGATGTTCATGTAGAACAGGTAGGAGAAGGCAATTTGAATATGGCAAATCCCGAGCAAGTGACTAAGAATGGAGGCCTTGAAAAAGAGCAGAAGAAAATAAATGAATCAGGTGACAGACCTGTAGTTGTGCAGGACGTTGGAAGAGTGAACCAAAAACAGAGGCCTGAAGAGGCTAGAAAAGAAACCAAAACAAGAGATATTCCTGTGAAGCAACTAGAAGAAGAAAACTCTGGAGCAGAGCAGAAGGCAAAGGAAAATGTTACAAAAATAAAGATAAGAGACATTCCTGTGAAGCAACTAGAAGAAGAAAAATCTGCAGAAGTGCAGAAGGCAAAGGAAAATGCTTTGGAAATAAAGGCAGGAGACATTCCTGTGAAGCAGCTAGAGAAAGAAAAGCCTTCGCAAGCACAGGTGCAGAAGTCAGGGGAAAAGGCTGCACAGAATCATAAGACATCCTCACCTAGGGCTTCCAAGCTTCCTCCCGTGTGTCTCAGAGTTGATCCTCTTCCTGGAAAGAGGAAGACCAATGGCAAGAGTTCTTCAAGGTCTTCTAGTCCCCCTCATAAGAATAATGACTTAGCAGGCAATGCCTCATTGCAAAATGGTAAACCTGATGCTTCCAAGATCCCTATGGAATTAAAGAAAGCTGAGGAAAATGCAACTTTAAAATCTTCCAAGCATGAGGGTGAAACAAACAAAGTTGATGAGGCTGTAAGTTCGAAGGTTTTGAAGCTTGGTGATGAAACAATAAAGGCTGAGGAAAATGCAAGTTTAAAAACTTCCAAGCCTGCTGATGAAACAAAGAAAACTGATGACCCCGCAAGTTTGAAGGCTTTAAAGCATGGTGATGAAACAAAAAAGGCTGGGGAAAATGAATGTGACAAAAATTTAATGCTTGATAGTGAATTAAAAAAGGTTGACCAGGACTTGAATGTGCAGGGTAAGGATGGTGAGATTACAAAGACAGAGCTCGGTAGGGAACAAGCTGCCTTACATATCCAGGCTATGTGCCGGGGATGGCAAGTACGAAAATTGCAGCCTCTGAGAAAGCTTCAAGAAATTGGCAAGATCAGGCATCGGATCGAGGAGCTTAAGCAACAAATCATGAGCCCTGAATTTGAAGGAGAGCTCAGGAAAAATGATAAAACAAAGATGAAAATGAGCGAAACTTTGATGGGGCTGCTACTTCAACTAGATACTATTCAGGTAATAATTCATTTTCATTTTAAGAACTTCACTTAAATAATTAAATGTATGTACAATCTTCGATAAAAATTGATTCTAAAAATATTCTTCCTAAATAATTGGATGTATGTGTCTCCCGTTTGATTCTAAATGTTTGTAATTTCATATTGCCCTGTGTATTTTTGTACTCTATAATCAAGGCGTTTTGTTCTGTGTCATTTCAATATAATTATCAATATAGTATTCAGTCAACTGAGCGTTAATTATTGGGCTTGGAAAAAGCTGGAGAGGTTGTTCTAGAGGTGCAATCCCTGGTCACTAAAATTGCCTTTTAAGAAGTAAATTTTGCATCACTAAATTGCCTGAGTTGATGCAATCCTTTGGACAGCAGAATTGCCCGCTCCCTGAACCTATTCCTGTCCATTGGAGAACTTTTCTATTGTCTTCTCTCGAAACTAAATCAAACATATAGATGATATTCGACAATAGGATACATTTTAGTTATCTTGATATCGCATATTCAGTAGCACTGCTAACTATTATACTTATGACTAGATTGTTGAAGCATGATTGCCTTGATCTTTTACTTTGCTGGTTTCTGAGATCCATTGTTGCATTAGGTTGATGATGTGGATGTGATGGCTTGGGTATTAAATGAATCGTTTCTGTTTTCCATAAAACACATTTAATTATGATTTCAATAATTCTGTTTTTGTGTTCAGAAACTATATGTTATGAGTTTTTGTTTCTGTTGAAATATTTAATTATAATCTCAACTTGCCTGTATAAAATGTGTTCAGAAAGTTAACCTGGATATTAGGCAAGTTCTTTCTGGTTTCCGCTGAGTATTTGCAGATAGTCTCAAGAACCATGTGTTTGTGCTTACAGGGATTGCATCCAGTGGTCAGAGACATTAGAAAGTCTTTGGCCCGAGAGCTTGTTCAACTGCAGGAAAGGCTTGACACTCTTGTTGAAGAGGCTCGTTCCAGTCACTTGCAGCCATGTATAATGCATGGAAGAGAGAACGAAACGGCTGCTGTGCTGCAGAAGATTGATGATAGAGACAAGGGTTTGGATGCTACTGAGGACTCCTGTAATACTTTGGTAGCCATTAGTTCAGAAAATCCAGAAATTGAGAAAGAAATAACAAAAGATGGAATTGCAGAGGAGAAAGAAGCTGCCAAGCATGATTCATTTGAAATTGAAAATGCAGTAAGTAATGATGGCAAAGAGAATGTGTTT
>MU224721.1:2953969-2969077 GCA_018584345.1 Thuja plicata | reverse complement strand
AAATGAGGATTTTGAAATCCACATTCTCATTCTTACAGAGGGCATCCAAACAGGGAATTGCACCCCATAACCGGGTTATGCCGCCCATAACCCGGTTATGGGGTGCAACCAAACGGGCCCTAAGAGAAGGTTTTTGGTGACGACGCCCGGGTAATTGTGTGGGCCCACACCCAAGTGGAAGTTGATGTAGCAAATGTTCGTGGACCCACATAGGGTGAGAGGTGTCACAATGGTGCGATGACATCAGCAATAAGCCCAGTCATATCACATGATCACCCATGGTGCCATGTGTAGGTGATGCAAGAGCCAACACGATGCTTAGGTGGTCGAGAGGTATAACATAAAGAGGACTTCCTAATTTTTAAGGTGTGGATAAAGCAACAAATGAATCACCTTCACGAAGGATTTTCTTGAGATAAAGCAACCAATGAATCACCTTCACGTAGGATTTTCCAGATTTTTAAGGTGTAGATAAAGCAGCGAATGAATCGCCTTCACAAAGGATTTTCCACATGTTTAAGGTGCAGATAAAGCAGTGAATGAATCGCCTTCACGAAGGATTTTCCACATGTTTAAGGTGCAGATAAAGCAATGAATGAATCAAGTCTTTTTGGGAGTATGCATGGAAAATCAAATCAGATTTTGTTCTTTTAAAGGGGAGAAGATATTTTGCAAGTGAGATGTTTTTGGAAGGACGACAAGTGGTAGTATCAAGTGAAGTCTGGCTTTTCTCTCTTCCATATATTCTTTTCTTCTTCAATTTGTAAGGGCTGGAATTTTGGAGGGTTCCAAATTTTAGGCTCCAATAGGGGGTTCCAGATTTTTGTGTGAGCAGAGCTCCACAAATTTTGAAGTTTCTAGTATGAGTTTTCTCCATTATGTAAATAGTTTTTTTTTTTTTCCAGATTATCGTTGTTTGAATGCAAGTTGTAGAAGCGGGTATTGAAGCAATGTTCAACCTTTTGAGTTGTTTTTGTAATATTTTATGAAATTGTCTCCAGTTCTTGTACATCTGATCATTTGAATGAAATATATTAAGGATGTGTTTGTTCATCTCTGCAAATTCCTTGCAGTTGTGTTATCTGTACATTGATCTCTCTTAAAGAGAGTTAAATTTCATTGTTCAAGTGACTGTGGTTTTAGGTATTTGAGTTGGATGTGTGAAGCGGAATTTCATAATCTCATGAGGGGACAACTAATGTAAGGCATTAGCTTTTTTTGTGTCCATGGGCTGGAGTTTAGTTGTGGAGATATTCCATTTTGTTGTTGTATATTTGACTCTGTAGCCTTGGAGAAGGCACTAATCTATTTGTTGATATGGGGATTCTCAAAACTTAATATAAATCATAATATCATTTACCTTTTATGTTTTAGGGAGTTTTGTCTCATGTTTTAAGCCAAGCTACAAGTTGACTAAATGCTTAGCCAGTATTTAGGACTGCCCTGGGTTGTTATTGAATGATTTCATGAGACCATATGTTGTTTGTTGATGTTGTTAGTTGTGTTATTGGTTTTATCTCGTGTATCAAAGGGTGTCCCCCCTAGGTTTAGCAGAACCTAAAGTGTAGGAGGATCATTTGGATCCTTGTTAGTTGGTCATTTTCACCTAAGTGTTCAATAGTTAGATTTGGCTACTCTTTAGTATCTGTTGCAGGGTGAATGGGTTGTTAATCTATAGTCCAGCATAAAAAGCAACCAACACCTACCTTTGTCAACCACTACATGAACTATCATTCTCTCTTTAACCTGTACATGAATGGGCTTCCCAAAATCTGATTTGATGCTTCTTGAGAAATGAGATGAGCTACTACTAGAAGCAAAAAGGGTCTCATATTCATCACGATTTGTTACAGTGGCCTTTTTTCACTATCATTTCCATTATCTAAGTTTGAAACCTCTTTAAAAGTAATATTTTTTTTTGGTTTAACCACAAGTCAGGTTTACCTATGGGGGTGTTGGTCTCCTAAATGATTTCAACATCAGAATTGATAAGGAATTTAGCATTTTGTAGGCTTTAGCCTTGGATTTAGGAGGTGGGACAATCCTCTTTTTTCTTCTTTTTTTCCTGATTAACCTTATGCAAAATAGGGTAGGTCTCCTGTATGATTTTGAGATTAGGTTTTTGAAGGCATTGCTTACTGCTAGGGTCAAGAGTGTCCATGCGACTAGCAGAAGGGGGGTGGGAGAAGTAGGCACCTCTTGAAAAATATTTTGGTGGGGAGGGCAGAGGGCCAAGTGGAAGTGACAGAGACATAATATAATGCCTTGGTGTAAAACAGTGAATTTTTTTATCATGGTTCTTCGCCTTATTCACATCATTGACATTTCTTTCAATCGAATGTAGAAGGTAACAAGGAATATAAATATCAATGTGATTTCTAAAGTGGTTTAAAAAAGGCAGGTGGTAATAGTAATAGACACAAAACTTTCCCTCCAGTATAAGATACTTCATCACAACCAGACAAACATGATCCCACGGCTCCAACAACTAATCAAGATCATAACCACCCCTTATCTTAACGAGTTGTTCACCAACATAGAAGAACTGGTTAAGGCTAGTAGTGTTTGAAACCTTGCTAGTCTTCTTCCAATTGTGACCTTTAGTGGAGAGGCCCATGGCCTATGAAATCATGTCTTCATTGACCTCAAAAGATATTCCACCCATAGAAACCCATCTAGCCTCCCAGGAACTGAAAAAATTGTTTAGACTCTCATCATGGCCATTCATGAACTCCATAAACTATGAAATTCCACCTTCCTTGTAGATATGACAAACCATTCTATCACTTTTCCAATCATCACACTTGTTGGGCTCAATGCGCATATGGTCTCCACCCACAGTGATACAAAACAAACTAAAGTAGTTGCAGAGAGTAGGGCTCAAAAAAATCGTAGAGATGTTTCAAGGAAAAAAGCCCAAGATAGAATTTTTAATGGGAATAAACGTGGATAGGTGAGATAAATGGTCATAATGAATGCATTTATTATAATTAAATCCCTTACTATTTCCCAACTCAAAATTAGTAGCTTCCTCATGCGACAAGTCCATCAAAAGGTAACTTGTGAAGGAAAATATAGTCTGGGATATGATGCAAGATTTAGCAATATTCACCTGCTTGGCGAGAATTTCACCATTACTCCGGTGGTATAAAAAATGATGATTCCTTCACAATACCAAAATCAAAATGGTGTAAATATAAGACACATAAGCATAGTGGAGGATGCCCAAGTGGCCAATTTAAATCATGATAGAGAACATGGTCTTTAACAAAAAAAAAATCAAGAGCCCATAAAAAATCTCTAACAGTACCACAAAGGCCTCCACCAGAGTCCAGTCGTTAGCTTTGTAAACCATCATTAGGATGCAAAGGGTAATCTTTACTCATGAAACTAAGAGTCCCAGAAGGGAGAGAGCTTTCCTTTCACCAACATTTAATACTAGTGAAAGACAACCCAATAGAGGATAAATGGTCAGTGACAACATTGCCTTCTGTAAATATGATGAATGATGAATTAATCAAATCCATTAAGAAGGGCATGAATTTCATCAATTATATCTTGAATAGACCAACCAAGGGAATGAACCCCTCTAGTATCTTTAATAATAAACTAAGAATCCTCTTCTATCACAAGAGTATGAATGCCAATAAAGAGGGAAATTTTGATTTCCCACAACAAGGTCGTACCTTCAGCCTAGTTGCTAGTAGAGTCCTGCACATGGCCAAAATAAGAAACAATGAGTGAGCCATGTAATGATTCCTAATGATCCCCCCCAACAGAAGCCAACCCATTTCTAACAACACCATCAAAATTGACCTTACACCAAGGAAAGAAAGGAGGTTTCTAAATGGTGCTCACTTGCATTATCTTCTTGGAATTATTAAAAAAATTGAATTCCTTTGGGAGCTTCGAAGAATTGGCTAACAAGTAATCCCATCGAGAAGGATGCTCAGAAGGGGATCTCCATCTGCAGATAGAGGTATTATCCATAAGGATGTTTCTCAATATGACCAACACCTCATCAACACTCTACAACTTATCTCTAAACACCCTATTATTTCTCTCCTTCCAAAGACATCATAAAATATGAGGAGGTATCTGCTATCACAATTGTTTAAGAAGGTGGTGGGAGGAGCTTCTCCAGTGAAGAACAAACTAGTGTATGTCATTTTTGAAAACCCATTAAAAATTAAATTTTTGGAGTGTGTGCTTCCAAACCAGGGAAGCAAACTTGTAGTGGATCAAAAAGTGGGAAATTGTTTAGGTCTCTTTCTTGTAAAGAAAGCCTCAGTTTGGAAGACAACCCTTTCTTGATAAGGTTGTCAAGGGTTAAATTTTTTCCACGCAGGGAAGCTCACCAGAAAAAGTTATTTTTTAGGATGATTTGAGCATTCCACACCCTTTACAACAATTAGGGTCACCATTGAATTTTAGCACTGAAGTGTAAGCTGGTCTAACTGAGAAAGCACCAAAGTACTGCATAGTTCAAATAAATCTATCCTCCCTAGTGAACAAAGGGACTCTAACTTGACTCAAGAGGAGCTATAGATCAAAGAAGTTGGGAAGGAGGTCAGGTCTATTAGCAAAGCATTGCAAAAGATTTTTCCATCCACCACTTGGGGTGAAAAAGTCAGAAACATTAGATCCTAAAGAAACCTTGGCATGCCTCATAAGAGCAGAAAATTCAGTGTCCATGAGGGGCTTGTTCCCCAACCATTTATCATCCTAGAATATGATAGTTTATCCATTTGCAATAAGACATTTGAGGCCATCCTTTAGTAGAGATCTGCACTTAAGAATGTTGTTCCAAATTTTTGAACCTATAGGGAGACCATTCAAGCCAAGATCCTTGTGAAATAACTCATGATTAAGGCACTTAGCTTGAATTATTCTATACCAATTATCCTTACCAATAACTAGGTTCAATCCCAATTTGGTAACGAGAGATTTGTTAAGGTTAGTAAAATTTCTAACTCCCAACCCCCCTTGGAACTTAGGGTGGAAAACCATGTCCCAATTAACAAGCACCATTCTTTTCTTCTATTGCATTTCAGTCTAAAGGAAGGTCCTCTCAATTCTCTCATGTTTCTCAGCCATGGCTCTAGTGATTTTAAAGATGGAAGGAAAGTAAATGGGAATTCCTTGGAGTCAACATTATTGAGGAGCTTATCCTTCCAACCAGCTATCTTTCTCTATATCCTCTCTAGGATGTCATTCCAAAAGGTGGGGATAACATCTTTGACAGTGAGGGAGATGCCTAGATAGATATCAGGAATAATTTCACTCTGACATCTAAGAATGTCCCTGATTTTGAGTTGAAGATCATCCCTAGTGTTGAAAAAGTAGATTTTACTTTTTTGATAGTTGATTCATTGCCCCGAAGAACGTGCATAATCATGTAGGAGGAATTTCCACTCCTTGGCCTCCACCATAGAAGACCTTTCAAATAGGAAGGTGTCATCCACAAATTTTTGTAGAACAGAGGGAATGAGAGAAGAAGCATGTGTGATACCCTAAATGTGGCCAACAGTGGAAATATTCATGAAATTTATGCTAAGAACCTCGACAAGCATGATGAAAAGATAAGGGGATAAATGATTTCCCTACCTGAGGCCTTTGCCAGCTTTAAAAAATACTTAGGGTATACCATTGACAATGATAGAGTATTGAATAGTCTCGATAGAGATATTAATTATAGTGACTAGTTTGTCACTAAAGCCAAACTTAGATAACACTTTGTAAATAAATTTATAATTAACCTTATCAGAAGCCTTAGAAATATCAATTTTAATGGCCATACCTTAATAGCGGCTTTTGTCCATTGAATGAATTATTTCATGAGTAGCAATGACAACATCAATAATCTATCCGCCAAGAACAAATCCCTTTCGGTTGTTGCTAATGCATTTATCTAGGAGAGGCTTCAATCTGTGATCTAAGACTTTAGAAAAGATCTTATAGATAGTATTAAAAATATTTATAGGGGTAAATTTATTCATAGACTTAGGCTCTGATTTCTTGGGAACAAGAGCAATGTAATTTTTGTTCAACTTCTTCAGTAGTTTCCCTGTCCTGAAAAAGGTCCATGGTTTCCATGGTCATATCATAGGAAATAATATCCAAAAAAACATGGAAAAAAAATAGGAGGAAATCTATCAGTGTTAGGGGAATTTTAGGAATCCATGGAGAAAATCTCAAATCTAACCTCCTCCTTAGTGATAGGTGCCAGGAGGTTATTATCATCTTGATTCACCACAATACAGAGCTGGATGAACAACTTATCTTGGATTTTATAATTGTCTCTCCAAGTGTTGATGCAATAACATGCTAATATATAACATATTCCATCATGAGTTCATACTTAAATCTAGGTTATTGTATCTTTCTCCTCCTTATACTCATGTTTTCTCTTGATTTTCTTCAAGAATCTTGAATCATAATGATAAAATGAATTTTCTAGATTGGATTTGTGAATGATAAATAATTTCCTTATATAGGGCTCTCCAAGGTATTTACAAATTTCAATCAATTTCAAAAGGTCAAATGATACTATTGGGATTGGATCACAAATGGAAAGAGATGTCACTTGCACATGTTTGAATTTGGACCCCTTTTGGAGGGACTAGAAAGAGTGGTGGCAGCGTATTAAGATATATTCAACATAATGTATATTCTTAATGTAATCATATGATAATATAAGGCTCAATCAGGCATGAAATGAAACAAGAAAGGGAACAATAAAGTAGATGATCAAATAGAATGTGAAATTGTAAAGGGTTACCATTTACTATAGTGCACTAGTCAATTTGAAAATCTTGACTTGGTTATTCCTTTCAAAATATATTGGTCTAGATAAAATTTTATAAGAAAGGATGGTTTTATTATGATAATTATAGTAAAAACTAATGAGATTGATTGACCATGTTGCAAAACATTAGTCACTAGTCAAAATATGGCTTAAAAAATGCACTAAAATAATAATTGTTTTTAATATAAGAGTTATTTTTATGATGGGATACAACACATGAATGAAAAGGTGAACATGGAAATTTTTATAATTTATGGATATGACCTTTTAAAACCCATAAAATTCTAGGTGACAATGCTTATTTCTTGAAAACCCAAACTGGTGAAGACATTTCATTGCTAATAAATGTTCATTACATAAAACATTATTTCTAACCATTAAATTATTCAAGAGAGAAAGTGCATGAATTATGTACATTCTATTTATCATGTACATGTTGTAGATTTTTCTTGTACACATTACCTTGTTTCCATGTTTGAAGGATGTGTGCCAATGCATTTAATATTTGTGGCTAAACTAGAAGATACAATAATATGTTTTTAGGTCATCTCTTTCTCCTATTTTGGACCAATTTCACTAACTATGTGGTTGAGGCCAGAATGTTGAGATCATTTATTTGGTTGGTGTGTGCGCGCGCGCGCGTGTGAGTGTGCATGTGTGTGTAGAAGATCAAATTAGATGAAAATGTATGGAATATGTGTGAATTATGGAGATGCATACTTGAGGAAGTATATGTGTGTGGTGTAAGTTTTAAGAAGTTGAGTTAATAAATAGTTTGCTAAGACCTCGTGTTAAAATCTCTCTATGGAGACTTTTTGAAGCTATATATTGAAGACTTATACATGTAACTCTTTTCATGTATCCTATGTTAAGATGGTGAGTTTCCTTAGTACATCCTTAATTTTATCTTTCTTTGAGATATTGAATATGTTGAACACACCCAAATGTCGAGAGGGCGAGTGAATCAACATTAAGTAAACCTTAAACATTTATTAATTTTTAACCATTAAATCAAATCTATAGAAGTAAATAACCAAAATAGAGCACACATCACACACGAACACAAATATTTTACTTTTAAAACCCAAGGGTGGAAAACCAAGGCGAGGATCAACTCACACTATATGAAATAGATATTACAATATTTATTTTAGGGACATTGCAAAGGAAGCTCACTATTCCCCAAGCAGACTTGCAGACTAAGGCACGCTACACTAGGAAAGATACAAAATACTTGGAAGATCAATATCACTTCTCTAGAGAGAGATGTGCAAATATTAAATGAACAATATTATTTTAACTACTATGGAAGAAGCATCTAGCTTATGTTGAATTTTCAATCCTCTATGTAGCACAATCACGCTGTCATATTGATTTGACACACCTCATACTCAACTACAATATTTTTATCATCATATCATAATCTCTTCTCAAATTTATTCCATAATCTTTCCACACCCTTTATCAATAATCTAATCTTCCTTAAATATATCGTTTATGACACTCCAAAATATCAACTTGGTCAATTCAAATAGTACCTAACAAATGGAATGTGCAACCTAGACTATGTCATCTTCAAATATATGTATTAATCACAAAATTAGGTTGCAAATCAATTTAAATCATAGAAAAAACTCAAACACATTGTACCAAATCCTTTGAGGAAATATAATAGTCTTGGTTTAACCTCACATTAATGAACACATCTTATTGGCCCAAATATCAAAACTACTTGTCAAACTATTAATAATTTGCCTTGAAACCATTAGAGGGAAACCCAAAATATCATGAGGATGTGATGAATATACCTAATACCATCTAAAAAAAACATACAATCACATTCTAAAGGAATCAATGATTAAATTCTAATGCAAGATAAATAATTCACTAATCATGTAGAGATAGGGAAACTCAAACAGATTGCCACACATCAACATAAAGAATATTGTACTAAAAAGCACCAAATCACTTGAAACATTTGAGTAAACAAATGCATGATCTATCCAATCATAACAAAGGAATGTAGATAATTCTAGTGATGCAACAAGAATACCTTACACTAACAAACTATGATCCAAAGGATAGATCATTAAATGTTTTTTTTTGTAGAAAATGTGAATGTGATAAAAAAATGATATAATGATACCTTACATACTCCTTAGCATAACTCATGAAATACATACCAAAAGAATTCAATGAAGGAATATGTACAAAAATTACCAATACTTAGTCATAGGGAAATAATTTGGTTAACACTTCAAAAAATTCTTCAATGACCCAATTATGAGTATGATCCTAACCATCAATCAATTGACTTCTTGAATACATAGATACCATCCAAAATGACCTCATCTTACAAAGAAAAATTTAAATCATGTTTACTAATGCATACTAAGTATCTACATTGATAGAAAACCAATTGATAAACCTCCAGACTATCTTCTTTGTCTTTGATCAAGCTAAACTAGCACATCTTCTCTCAAATGTACCCAATACACATCAACTAATACACCAATATCTATAAAAGATATTATAGTCATCTCTTTAATGGAAACACATATTGTTAGACATCAGGTTGAGATCAATAACAATAGGTATTGTCAATATAATATTGGATGCAACTCTAACAATGAGCCTCAAATTGAAATACTTTTATATGTCATAAGATATTCTTATTTTTGTTTTTCCCTCATTGGGTTTTCCAAGTAAATATAGTGTTCGCATGTACGTTGGTGTTAATTTATTTATATTTCATTGTTGCTAATTAAAGATACATATTCTTGTATTAAAGTAAAAGAATTAGATTGTTAAAGATTGATTCTATAATACCCCTCTAACCCTAGCATGACTTTGTTGTTATTTGATGGAGTTTATAAAATGATGTAGGTTCCACTATGCTTCTCTTTCTAATGATGTAAGTATGATTATACATTGGGTACATGTATTGAGATAATTATCTAATCTATTCCATTACCTTATTTGTAATGAATTCATAATCTAGTACTCGGTGATGATAGGCATGTTGTGCTATTAGGTATATTGGTTTTGGTTTAATGTTTTTGATTAAGGTAAAAATAGGTTTTGAAAGGACCCCGAAACCTATTACAAAAGAATACTAAAGATAAGCATCATAATCCCAATACAAACATAGAAAGCCTGCAACAAACAAAAGGCAGGACCCCAACAAATACCCAAACCCAAAATAGGAAATAAAAGAACTGCCAAAAAAACTCACAGTATCCACCACAATTTCTAGCACAACTTCCAGCAGAATTTCCAGAACAGAAGAAAAAACATTACATTGTTCTTTGGTAGGCTTCCTCTTCCTCCTTCTGCATTTCTTCCATTTTGTTAATGGATTCCTTCAGCTCTAGCATCTCTTTTGGCATCTCCAAGATTTTCCTTTTAAGACCACTTTGGGTTCTTGTCCCTGGGCCCGAGCTTCCTGCCTTATCATCAATGGTAATTGTAGTATTTTAGTTTAATGCTATCCCATTAGATGATCCCCATTTTCTCTTGTACATTTTGGTGAACCCAAATCTTGCTAAATTCTTTTAATTTTGGTATTTAGATTTTCTATGATATCTAGATCTAGATCTATTTTTTAAATCTATGCCTTTAGATATCTAGATTCACCTACTATACATTTTGGTGAACCCACCACTCATTACACTCTTTTGATTTTGATAGTTAGATATCATTTCTATGAATTTTGATATCTAGATCTATTTTATCAATTTATGCACTTAGATATCTAAATTTTTATTAGATCTAATTTACTTTCATGCTTAATGTGTGGCTTAGATTTAATTTAAAATTTACATAGCTTCACTAGTATTAGATCTCCTTTGTCCATTTCTTTAGATATATCTTATTTTCATTTTGTGCATTTCTTTAGATATATCTTGTTTTAATTCCGTACATGAGTATTATTATGTTGAGTCCTACCAATAGAATTCACGTTAGGAGAAGTTGTAGACTTATAGGTTCATTTGATCCCAAGTCCTATTTCCACCATAGGAATCTTGAGGCAATCAACATACATAATAATGATCTTCCTCCACCTCTTGAAAATAGCTCTTCTCATTATTCCCATAATGAGGATGATATCCTAAGAATTACACCTAGTCAAATCCAAATGCTTTATCATGAATTTGACAAATTTTAACAATGTCTAGGTCAAGACAACCCCAACCTTGAGGCTATTTACATAGTTGGTGGTTTGAATAAGATAATTCATAACGATCAACATAAAATGTATTTCTTATGTGCTCTTTATCAACTTATTCATAAAAATGCCAAGCCACTTCAAGATTGTGCTTAAGAAATTGGTTACATTTAACCTTCCATTAGTGTTGAGCCTTCTAATGTCATTCCTACCTCAATAATTAGTGTTTCTACCTATATTGTGATGGGGCAATAATTTGTCTTTATTTCATACCATTTTTATGTTGTGTTCTAAGACATTTCCAAAACACTTGTGAGACTTTTAAGTACTTGAACTTATGAGCATACTATAAGTACAGTCAGATCCACAAAACCTATGGGTAGATAGTAGTGACATACTTTGGTAAATATTATATATATGTCACAGTATTTCATATAATTGTTTGAATGTATGTCCTAACATTTGGATTAAGTTGAATGGTTGAAAACTTGAATATATATGCATGTGCTACTAACCTGTCAGGGAAAGAGGAGCGGCTTGAGAGTGGATCGACAACATTGATGAAGAAGCGATGAAGTCCCAGCTATGATGAGGAGAACCATTATAACACTACATAACATGCCTGATGAATTGAAGGAACTATCATTTCAGGGAATATAGGAATACAATTATGCTATATTTCCTCTACGGTCAATACTCTGTTGAAGCGGTTATCCAGTCTTTATGATATTCTGTTGGGGACTGTTGCATTGTCCTTTCTTTATAGCATAAATCAGTCAGACCTTATCTTTACATTTAAATAAATATCAATTCTCTATATAAAGGGATACAATTGTTAGATTGTAGTTAGTTGGATGATTGTACTATTGTTGCAATTAAAAGAAAAGTTACTCTTTTAGTTTCGTGTATTGTTTTACTATGATGTAATCAGTTTTTTTGTAAACACAATGAAGAAGTGATTTTGAGTTATATTTTGTGTTGGTAGATAGCAGAAGATGACCAAGGGGGACCACTTGGAAGGTGGAATAGAGTAGATTAGGTTAGGTTGTTTAAGCATTTACAATATTTCAAGTAGAATTCATTGTTTCCTCTTGTAGCATTATAACTTGTGTATGTTCCTACAACACCTACAGGGATAATCATAGTGAATGCTTTGGGTTGATAGAATAGGTTAAAGTTGAAATTATAGTTGCCAGCATCAATTTCATTAAGTAGTTGTGTGTGTTTACTTTCCTGCAGCAATAGTGTAAGTTCCTTTCATGTATTTTCCTTCGTGCAGCTTAAGTAGCATGACTCTATGAGAGACTTAGTGTACAAATCATGCTATCCCATTTCAAGTATACGTCCCTGGGTTGACAATTTAAATGCACTTCATGATAGGTAAAATAATACTTTGTTTGAATACACTATTCCTAGGAGAAGATTTGGCATGATTATTATTACCTATTGTGGGGTTGTTCATTTTTGGCATCATTGTCGAGGATGGTGTCAAGCTGAGGACCTTATTGAGTCATTTTTTTAGATAGTTTCATGTTTTCTATATAGTAGTTTGTAGTCCTAAACTTACTTCACAAGTTTACATAATTACTTGCATGCATCGAAAAGGAAGAAGTGAGATGTCTATGGTAGATTCCTTCCAAGAGAACTAGTTAATCTGAATGAAGAATTTGAAGAAGTTGAATTACCTTTTTATGATGCAATTCCTAAATTTTCTTCAGTATCTTCATCTGAAGAAGACCCTTTTGATCAATTTGACCTTCGACCTTTTGATAAAATTTTGGCCAGTTTTCTTCACAATTCTACCCCAAGTGCATATGTTGTTCATAATCCTTTGGCTAATATTACTTCCTAGTAGCAACATCATTTCCAAGTACCTCCAGTAATGAAACACCCTACCTTTCCATTTCCTATTCCTATCCTTATCAATAATGCTAACCTCAACAACATATCCACTACTACACTTCCAAAGTTATATGACCTAATAATTGAGGATCCTGACACCTTTCTGTTTGAGTTTGACATTTTTTGTCGAAGCTTTGACTACAACACTAATGGTCACAAACTCAAGTTGTTTCCAACAACATTGAAGGATTCAAATCTAGGATGGTTGATGGGATTAGGGGCTGATGTAGCAACCAATTGGAATGAGATGCATAATTTGTTTTTGCAAAAGTATAAAGGGTATTGTAAAGGGGTGACTTGAGAGGAGATGATACTTTTCAAATGTCACAAAAGGAAGATGAAACTCTAGAAGATTACATTTCACGCTTCTTGTACAATTTGCAGAAGAATCCACAACATGTGTTAGAGGAGGATTCACAAAAACTCATTTTCTTAAGGGGAGTAAATGACAACTACCTTGAATCACTAGACCTTATGACTAGAGGAGATATATCTCAATCTTCCTGGGATGATCTTAAGAAAATATTCCTTAACTATTCAAGATCAACCGTAAAGAAGGGAAGATGATCTCCATCCAAACTTGCTAAAGGAAGTAGATCAGGCATTTCTAAGATGAAAATATCAAACCTGCTCTCAGTTTTCAAGCAAGACATTATCAATGATGTTGCTACACACCTGGATACGATGTGTGCCAAAAAGAAGCATGCAGATGTTGAGGCACAACTAGCTGAATAATGCCCTCACTATCGAAAGAAAAAAAAGGATTGTGGGTGCAAGCTGGTGGAAAATTTGGAGAACCAACACCTTCCTACTGAGTACAGGTGTAAAGGAAGAAAATTTGGTGCTAATATATTCATGTTTTTTGTTTGATTAATTAGGTTTGAAATGTGTTGTATTTCCTTAACCTTTACATTTAATTGAAGTTTGTATTGAAATGTGTATTAAGAGGAAAATAAGATGTTCCACTTTTATCCTCAAATGAAAGATCCAAGTTGATCAACCCAAAAGAGGGATTAATGCACAAATGAATCAACCATTTGGAAATGAAAACAAAGAGGGAAATCTTAAATTTTGTTAATTAATGATGTAGATATGATATATGAGAGTAATTGAAAAGGATAAGAAGAAGAACCAACCTTAAAGAATTGCAGATCTAGAAAATGCTATTTTCTGAGGTCTGTAGACTGTTTCTAGAAAATCTGAAGTATGATTCAGAATTGGAACGTAAAGATGAACAAAACCCAGAAATATTTTTCCAATCTGACACCATCTTATGAAAAAGGTTGACCTTGACCCACAAATGTCACCCCTGACCTAGTAATGTTGACTCAAAAGAAAGCTGAAATGCGTATCCAGATCTGAGTCCAAATCCGCAATTCTGAACCTGTACCTACAAGAAAAAGAGGTTTTTTTGTTGTGGGGGGAGGGGTTTTCCTTAGTCCATGCCCGACTTAGGAATTAACCTTGAAATCAATAAAGTATAGAATGCTAGCAAGTAGTAGAATTGAATCTAAGAATGAAGCTATGATATTTAATAGATATGCAATTGTAATTCAAATGTAAGAAAGTATGTAAATATGAAAGCTTGGAATCAATAAAGACCATAAAAATCCATGATTGTATGCTTGGAATCCACCTTGAAGAAGTAATGAAAGAGTCTTGAGTATGCACAAAGGATCTTGAAGGAAGATCACACCACCATGATGGCTAGATCTAGGGTTTGAATGATGAATCTTGGAGGTTTGAACCAAATCCCTTCAAAAGTCTTGAAAGTTTGAATCCTTGATCTTCAATGGAGAGCTTGAATGCTTGAGAAGAAGAATTGAACACCTTGGAAGCTTGAAAACATGTAGAACAATGGATGCTTGAACTTTTTTCTTCTTGACAAAATCTTGGTTAGAACTTTTTGCACTTAGAAGACTTAGAGAAAATGAGAGAGAAAGACTTCCTTTTATATGAAAATAGGGCACAATCTTCTAAGGAGGCCGACATGGGAGAATTAAATTTCAATTGAAGCCTTTACCCATAGGAGAGGACCTAAGTTAAATATAATTTAGGAATCACCGCTTTGGAACCCGAAATAACCGACCCGATGTCTTATGTTGAATGTGGACCTCTTGATTCAACACAAACGCAACATAGTCATTACACAATCAATGAATTCACAAAGACAAACATGAGTTGTTTGCTCTGCAAATGTGATTGAAGCGACCTGTTGCCTCCTAATTAG
>MU224721.1:2905507-2920106 GCA_018584345.1 Thuja plicata | reverse complement strand
TATATATATATATATATATGTATGTATATATATATATATATATATCTATATATATATACATACATACATATATATACATACATATATATATACATATACATACATACATACATATATGTGTGTGTGTGTGTGTGTGTGTGTGTGTGTGTGTATACACACACACACACACACATTTTGTTTTGTGATGCAAGCTTGTAGGTACCAAGCATCGAATCCCCCTGGGTCTACACACGTCTGAGTGTGCCTCATAATCCTTGATGGTTGTTGATGAGAGATATTGCCATAGCCCACCTGAGTCATCCGTTGCCATCGTTGTCAATGTAGAATGATGATGTCCTTTCTTCCTTAGATAGTTTGTCATGATGTTTGGATCTCGCTCTTTGTTTTCCATTGAAGGCATGATTGTGGTGTTGAACCTTTCTGTAATCCCTTTATTTGATAATGGTTTTTTGATTTAGTTGGTTTTATTTTGATTTATCTATGTTTCTAGGTGTTCATGCTGACCTTGTTATGTTGGTTTTTAAGATGCTGGCATTCTAGTTTCGATTGATTAATTAGTTGGATCTTCCTATCTTGGTGGATGCATTTTGATTGATCATTATTTTGGAATGATAATCTTGAGCTTTTTATGTTGGTAGCTAGAGATCCTTGATATGGTTAGGAGTTATTTCCTAGATTCATTAGGTTGACTTTGGTTGATTATATTATTTTGGAGATGTATTTTAAAATTGATTTTATAACTTTAATATTTATTGGATATAAATAATGATATGTGAGTATGTTAACCTTTGGAGATATGTGACTAACATGTTAATGTCATACGATTAATTATTTCTATAATGTTATTTTATGATTATGTTGGATTAATAATGCTTCTTTGACATGTATACAACTCCTTCCAAGACAATTAATATGAAAAAAATTGATGATTTACATATAGTTTTTCTATAGGAAATGAGACGAGAGTTGGGAATAAAATTGGAGAGAATGCTTCGTGAATTGCCTCTGAGTTACGTTTGGAAATTGAGTGCTTGATGAAAAGTTGAGAGATAGTCTTCTCCCTAGCATTTCAGAACACTAATGTGATAAAATTCTGAGACTTTGAATAAGATTACATTTTTTGGGAGGCATTGAAGTTTCTCTGGTATTGCTAGAAATGTTGGATTTTGTTGTTGTTCATATGTGGACTAGTCTTGGCCTTCTTCTCTCACTTTTTGTATGGAACCTTTTCATGTTCAGAGATAGGATCTAATCCTTTAGAATAAACGTTGTTTTCATTATTCTTAATTTTCATAGAATATTTTTGACGTGTTATATGAATGATCAATGTCTTTGGTGATTTGGGAAAAATTGATGAATGCAAAGATGTATTTTGGATGTGTTTTCCTTTCAATTGACAATGAACCTATTTTAAGTATTTTTAAAATTGATCATGCTTAATGGATGTAAGGGGTTTGATTAATTAGTATTATGGGAGGGAAAATGAGAGATTTCAAATGGGTCTCTCTCAAATTCCACTTATAAGGTCCAATTTTTTCCTGGTTTTAGCCTTAAAGGCAATCTAGACTTGTTTATTTTTTAGCAACTTTTATTAGTAAAATATGTTGAAAAAAATTGGAGTTGCATTGTTTAGAATGAAAAATGAATATTTATAAGTTTCAATTGCATAAACCTATCATGCATTTGTGTAGCTTCATATTATAAATGTGTAGCTTCAGGTTACAGATGTGTAGCACCCTAGTTTGCTCAAAACTGATCAAAATTGGCCATAGTTTCAAACCTGAACTAGAGGCATTAGGGTTAAGATTATATGATGTTTTGATCATAAATACTTTTTATGATTATGATTGATCATACTCTATGGTTTTGAGGAATTTTTATATTTCACAATGTGTTTTGAATCAATTTGGGTGCTTGAGTAAGGTTTAGGGTTGTCTAATTGATTAAGGGCAACAAATGGTTTCCTAAACCTAAATGTGATATTATTATTTGATTATGGGATTTAAATTTATGCTATCATCATGATATGTGATTAATTTATGCACTTGTTATGATTTTATGATATGGGTAAGGAACCTAGGTACAATAGGTGAGTGGATTTCAATGGGGGTCAGGGCCTTAAGTGGATAGCTAGGATAACCCATCGACGAGTTGTTTAATCAAGTCATAACCTTAATAAATGAACTAGGAATGGGGTAATATACATTAAAAAATATTAATTGATGTCTTTCCCATGCCTCTAGTTCTAGTAGAGGATAGGGATGAGAGTGGAAGAAGGTGTTGATTGAGATGCACAATCGAACAACCTTGTCCTTATGAAAAGGTGTTCTATTCTACATGTGCCTACTTGGGGGCTAGGGTCTAGAGTGACTATGAGGATAAACCAAGGGGTAAGGGCTATGTGATTACACTCACCCTAATAGTATCCTTGAGTCTTTATGCCTTGATTTTCTTATTCCTCTGGTAGGCCTATTTTTACTGATGTTTCCTTGTTTTTTAAGCCATGTTTTTGGAATTACCATCTTGTTGTATGTCCTTGTGTTGTTTTTTCTTTCATGGGTCTTGGTGTCTATCTCCTAGATTGGGGGAGTGGGCCTACATGTTCTACATGGCTGGGTGGTTAATATTTTGTTATAGAGGTACTATTTGTGCTGTGTGGATAGATCTTGTGCTTGTACCTTTCAAATTCCTACATTGAGACTTCATCTTGTACTTATAGTTATGATGTGATGTACTCTTTTATAAAAATTTATGTAGTTGTATACTCCTAGAAGGAGTTTGATGTAATTATGATATATTAATGTTATTTGATTTGGAATAAATGTAAGGGGTAGAATTAGGTGAAATAAAAGGGGGAAATGAATATGTTGTAATTCAGATTTTATGATATTAAAAGAGAAATAAGAAATGTGTTTATTTATGATATTAGTAAAAGTTAAGTCATTTATGAATGCCTTGTTAATTTTGTAAAGAGAATTTAAGAAAATGAGTTTAGAAGAAAGTATGCATAATGTTTTTTAAATGTTATTATGGAATAGGTAGAAAATAAAAGAATTAAATAAAGTTTAATTATCGTAAGATTGAAGCATACTTGTTATAAAGGGATCCGAAATTAACGCGATATAGTAGACACCTAAGTGAAAGGTTAAGATTTGTTAATCAAATTCGTAGATGAATATTATAGAAATGATTCCATGTAATGATCTAGTAATAATGAACCTATATTTTGGTGATCAACACTTTAGTGGGATGGAACTAACAACATCCTTGATTGGTAGATAAATATGTGAATTAAGGAATAATGATTTATTATTCTATGTTAATTGGAAATTTTTTGTGTTGGTGATTATGAATATAGATGTACATTGGCTAGAATGAACCTGTGATGATTATTCTTTAAAGGAGCTTAATAGTGGAATACTAGTATGTAAGTAATTTGATGTAAACCTAATTATCTAATATGGAATCAAATATGATGAGATAGAAAATCATGTTATTTGTTAGAATAGAATTGCATATACTATTAGTTCAACTGGAACATTTAATGGGTTACTTTGTATAAGGAAAATGATATGAAAGGTTGTTGTTGTTCATGTACACTTCCGAAAGGAATCCAACATGACAAATTGATTTATATTCATTTTATTAATGTCCTTGATAAAAAGGAAATGTTATATCAGAGATAGTTTGAGTGGTTGTCTTAAATGATTCTATGTTGTAAATAATGAAGAAAGAAATATCTTAGGAACATCTGTATTGGAGCTATAAAATGAACCTAATGGATAATGTGTTATAATACAATTTATTATTGAAGGATGAATGGTTAATTATGCTTCAGTTATGTTACCACTAGTAGTGACATTAGAGAATCCTGAGAGGGTCTTAGGTTAAACAAAATTCTATTATTGCATTCTTGAAGTATGCATTTCAAAAAGTGTTAATGCTTTATTACTTCCACTTTCAGGTTGTGTGCTATGTTAATGAGTATAATAATAGATGCTGCAATTGTGTTTGAAGAATTTGTAATAGTATAGAAAAAACACTTATTACACTTGTTTTGGGTTAGAATAGTGTTTTCTTCTCACATTCCCTTGTGGTGCGTTATAGATTCACTCACCCCCATTCTCAATCTTTGGGTGTATTCAACATGAACTTGTGTTTATAGGGCTCTAAAACCCCTTTCTATTACAACAACACTTCTTTCACCGCCATAATTTATTTACAATGGTATTCTAATAAAATTTCCCATAAAGCCATAACTATAAATCTTGATTCAATCTACCTCATGTTTGGTGATTTTTTACATAATATGGAACTCTAGCTATGATACCACTTGATGAAGGGTTACTTTGATCAACACTCATGCATAGTGTAACAAAAAATAATAACACAAATTGTAACAATAAAAATAGCCCCTGTTATATTTCTTTA
Source organism: Thuja plicata (assembly GCA_018584345.1). Lineage (NCBI taxonomy): Eukaryota > Viridiplantae > Streptophyta > Pinopsida > Cupressales > Cupressaceae > Thuja > Thuja plicata. Next base: position 2,915,675 of record MU224721.1, on the reverse strand, counting down.
ATAATATAAACTTTCTGACTAAAAATCTACGATGCTATAGCCAGATGGGTTCAAAGCATTACAAAGAAATTGAACTCTTAAAAAACTATACAATCCAGAGCTACAATTTGTACTAATGGAGTTATGATCTGTTGTAACATTTTCTCACCTCTTTACATTAGTATAAAATGTCCTCCTTGCAAGTGAGAAAAAGGTAAAGATGATAAACAAGTATACTAATTTCAACTAGGTGCATGTTGTCAAACCAAGTGACTTTACCCACATGCTGCCTAATACTGAAGATTACTATCTTTCTTTCAAGTTTTCATCAAATATTTTGGTGTTTTTAGCCTATTCAATACTACCAAATTCCTCATTTTCAAACATTCATAAATTGTTGATACTTGGTATACTAAAAAAAAACTTAGTACACTCGTGTGTGTTCATGGTTTTTGCCTTAACTTTTGGTAAATACTTGTATATTTTGGGAAGATTGATGGATCTAAAATCCAAATATAGAGACTATCTCACATAACATGCTCTACATAATTGTTGGTCAATATTTTTGAAGACATCAACATTGAATCATTCCTTGAGCATGTTCATAGTTATTTTTACAAATTGATTTGTCTTCTTTGAATATTACACTTTTTCAGGTAGCTGTGCAAGGTTTTCATAAAGTACACAATTTGTATTTCCAATTTATTTCATCTTGTAGAATATATATGTGAAATTTTGAAAAATTTGAATATTTCTTTCTAACCTTTATAATTAAATGTTTTATTTTAACTATCATTAGAGTTATTTAGTATTTGAGAAAATAATTCATTTGTCTTACAAATTTTAAATGACTTGATGCAAATGATGATTGACTAAAAAGTTAATCAAAATTTAGAAATTGTATGTTAAAACATAACAACTCCTGAAATGTGGTAAGAATATTCTAGATCCATTAGAGGATTTACAAAACAAACGAGAAAGATCATTTATCCCTTTGTGAAAATAATAATATATAATTAAATCTAAGAAAAAATATTGTCTCAAGGCCTAATAATTAGAGTCTTGGGATCATAAAGTCATTTGAATTTACCATAATTGTCAAAAGAGATAGAATTACATTGTAGAAATATATCCCTATTCGTATGTTCTTAAATGTACATATTAAAATTCCTACCACAAAATCAAGATAGTAACAATGATCTTGGTTTGAGGAAGACATTTGTAAATTTAAACTTTTTTTGTTGTTGAAGAAAATTGTTAGCTTTGAGCTAGAGTTACAAGAATATTTGATGCATTAACCTCATGCATGGAATGACTAAAATAATGAACAAGCACAATTTTCTTAAAAGAGAGGAAATACTCATGTTAGTTTTCCATAAAGTCATAGCCTAGAAAATGACAAGAAATAAAGACAAAAGGACTAGGAGAAAGGAAATGTACAAATATGTACACTATCACATGCAATCTTGGAAAATAACATGCATAGACTAATAGAAATATATGTTTATTTTTCTCTTTTCATTGATGTCAAATACTGTATGGTTCAGAGGTATTTGATCTTAAGCTTGTGTCTAGAAGTATTTGCTGATGACATGTTTAGGTATATCTATTGGTCTGGAAAGATGTAAGGTTGTGTGTTGAACATGTTAGTGTTTCTGAACGTTTAGAACAATGGAAGGTGGGTATGTCTTAAATGCTACACAATAGTGGAAGACAAGTATGAATTTATAATAGTGGAAGATAGGTATATATTATGGATATTGGAGAATGATGTTTGTCAATATGCTACAGAATAGTGGAAGACACGTATGCATTTAGAATAGTGGAAGATATTTATGTATTCTACAGATTGTGAGAATGATGATTATCAGTGCTTCAGAGTTATTTTTTTGGGTCTGGAAGTCAATGTTTTTGTCCGTATGTTAGTAATTCAATAACGGAGTTATGCAATTAAAGATGACAATTATTTAGTTGTGTTTTCTGTAAGGTTTTTGTTTTGAAAATCGAGGTTGAATATATGCACATATGATTTGAATTGTTTTCAGGATTTGGTCTTGGTTGTGGTGTTTCCTAGTGATCTGGAAACTGCTCTTGGTGATCCAGAAAGAATGTCTTCAAGTGTTGCAGTTATTATCCATTTATGGTCTTGTCCAAAAATGTATTGTGATGGCTTCTGAAATGGACTGTTGGCAAGTGAAATAGTGTTTGACATGGTGTGTAGATCTCACCATGGCGTATGGAGGTCTGTATACAATTGGAATGTGATGTGGGTCTTTGGGTATTGTGCTACTACACATTTGAGATGACTATGTAAGTTGTTCTAGTAATTGTGGATCTCGTATTGGGTTATGTAATATGTTCATGGTCCCTGTTTCTCCTGGAGTGGATCATGTTTCATGTTTTTGGTCTGGGTATTATATTTAATGTTTATCTCCTATCTAGATGGGTTCATTCTATGTGTGACCTTTGTATTTAATGTTTATTTTTTATCCAGTTGGGTCCATGTTAGGTATAATCTGTGTTTTGGTCCAGATGCTCCTAGCACGGGACCTTAAATTATAATTTATTGTTGTCATGGCCAATTTATAACTTAATTGTAATATGCTTTTGGCATGGCTAACCTTGTTGCAAACTCCAATGATCTATATTGTATATAAGTACATTGTGTGTTTGGAAAAAGGCAAGTGAGTGAGTTGTGGACAAACTAGTGAAGATCTAGCTGTAGAGTTTTGAAGAGCAGAGTTCATTTTATGGGGCTGCTATTTTGTGATTGTGGCAGAGAAAAAAATGCAATAAAAATGTGTTGCTGAGGTTGATAGTGTTGTGCAAATCAACTACATCATATGGAGAATTTCTTTCTATCTATTGTGAAGGGTTGTATGTACCTTGTCCCTAAGACAATGAGTCTTCGGTGCACAAGTTCTTTGTAGTATCTTGCTACTTTGGTAGTGAGCCTCTATTTTGAAGTCCAAAGTAATGAGCTCCTATTTGTATACATTGGCAATGAACATCTCGTTGCAATTCCGAAGTGATGAGCTCTTAGTATCATTGTAATCAGACTATATACCTTAGTGAATTATCTTTGTGGGCAAGTGCTCACTGTTGTTTTTCCTAGTTTGGGTTTTCCACGTGTAAAATCTTGGCATTCATGTGTTGTTGGTTGTGTTTATCATTTTCTTTATAAGTTGTTAGGAGTGTGTTCAACATAGACAAGACAATAGCATGCATGAACTTTGTTCGGTGTTATTCAACTGAATATCATTTAGTGTAAATTGATAATATAGCTAACACTATATTTTTAGAATTCAGATTTACCCTATCTATTTTTCTTTTACTTGAATAATTTCATACATATGTTCTTCCTTACTACTTTAGTTTTGGAACATATTGTCATCTTCGTCTCACATTTTCATACCCTTTGATTAATTAAGGCTATAGTTGGGATTTATCTTTTTTAGTATGTTATCACTAAAATGAAATATCAAACTTCATGTACATAAAGCTATCCTATAAACAACTTAACTTTAATTTAATCATATCTATATGGAAATAATTATATAATAACATCAAGATATTTTCTCAAATTAAACATAATACTAAATAAAATATATATATTAAAATTAAAATTCACTTTAATAACATTTAATATTTAAAATAAAACATTTACAAATAATGATAATATAAAATTTGAATATTGAAAAGGATTGGAAATCCAAGTCCAACATTGAAAAAGATTGAAAACTACAAATCCAATATTTAAAAGACTTTGGAAAGTTAAGCATGACATTGAAAAGAAATGTTAAATACTAATTTGTGTATCTTGCTAATCATATTGCAACATGAATGTCCCGGATTGCTAATAATCAGAAATTCAAAACCCAACATTTTAAATGATAATATTAAACTTGTTTGTATGTCTGGGTAATTATATTGCATAATATATTGATGTTAAACAATTTAGAGGTATACAAGACAGGAATTCAACACTGAAAGGGACTGGGAGGTGTAAATTCAACATTGAAAGATCGTAGAAAACACTAATATATTTCTAATTAAATATAGAAGTTAATTTCAAATAATTATATCAATAATTATAGGCAGTCAATATAAGACATTATTGGAAAGTGTGAAAGTATGTGTGTCCATTTCATTGATGCCTTTCTTCATAGATTCGAAAAACTCCTTGCTGTGATTGTGTTTTTCAAGGATCAAATCTTGTATAAATCAGTTTGTGAGTAGACAGTAAGCAGAATATAAAGCACGCAGATTTTAGGAGTACAGGTTGGCATGTTTTTAGTTGAATTCAAAAAGTTGAAGTGTATTGCATCACAGACAGAGAACATGGGAAACATGCATGCAAGTTACAATTTAGCTGCCCTCTTGCTCATATGATGTCAAATCAATCTTTGACAAACATGTAAAGTGTTTAATGTGGATGTAGAATTCTTTAGTGTGTTGTATGACATTGACACTGACTTCACATGCAGAGAGAGGAAAAGGGAAACCTGGAAATGAAATCATACGCTTCAGGAATCTTTCATTTTAGGGACCCATGTACCAGGTTCATTAACTTGTGCAAGTACATGGGTGGCATTTTATATTCAATGTTACCTGCCCAGATGTAATCGAGTAAGATGTAAAGGAGGTTAAGTCACCTTTTTACTGGAGACTAATATGAACAACCTAGTAGAATAGTGTATTTGCAGACAACCCACAAAGAATAAAGGTGATTAAAAAGTGTTTTGTTTGTCTCTTTCAAACATCAAAAAAGATGGTCGCGTATATAAGAGTGGAAGAAGTTGTACAAGCCTGCTTTGCTTTTTTCATGCTTGAGGCTGGTAATCAGTACCATAAATATTGATGGAGAAGACTTGTCAAGATGACTCCTAAATCTATGGCATGGCAAGCTCAGAGCTCCAATAGATGCATTCTGATTATGGGAGAAAGTAAGAGGAGGTTAACTGTAGATCAGGTGAGAATACTGGAAATGAATTTTGATGAAGAGGAAGGCAAGCTTGAACAGGAGAAGAAAATGCACTTAGCAAGAGTATTGGGCCTAGAGCCAAGGCAAATTGCTGTATGGTTTCAGAACAGGAGAGTGAGGTCTAAGAACAAGCAGCTGGAGAGAAATTTTCTTGTTCTCAAGCAAGACTATGAAATTCTCAAAACAGACTATGATAATCTTATTCAAGAGAACAAGAAGCTCAAGTCTGAGGTAAATTCGTGCTCTCTTATTGACCATGATTCACATTGGTTTGTGTGTGGATTATATGTGAAGGAATGAAATGTCTCCCATGCTCTAAAAATGAGGTTTTTCCTTTCAGAGTAATGCTTTTCTTGAATGAAAGGAACCACACCCAATAGTAAAGTATAGTGGAAGCACAACCTTGCTTATTTAGATAGCTGGGTATTTGAAATGTAGTTTTCTTGTTCAACATTCAGTAAATAGCTTTTTTTTTGTTTATTTATATTGTAGAGGTCAAGGAATCAGAGTTTGGCTATGGTGGTATCCTTGGAATTAAATGTTTTGTAGGATGAAATTACTGCACCCAAAAATTAAACAGTACTCGAATAAAAACTGTAAATGATGTAAAAATAAAACCACGGGTATATATCTATCTTTTTTTCCCATCTTCTAATAAATTATCTTGAGAAAATCTGAACAAAAAATGTTCTTGGATGAAAATACAGAAATCAATGGTATGACAAGGAAATTTAATTGATGTGAGGATAAATATAAATACATTTGCTATCTCAAAAAATAACTAGTCACTGACATTCTCTTCTCTTGTTTAGTCTTATGTACGGTTCTCCACATTCTTTTACATATTAAGAACGGAAACTAGGATTCCAGGTCCTTTACATCATCAGAAACCATCAAAACGCTATCATGATAGCAAAATTTCACTTAAGCAGGTTTAGGAAAACTTCATGATATATTAAATTAGGGTTTCAGGTCTTTCACATCATTAGAAATCATCAAAAATGCTATCATAATAGCAAGAATTCACTCAACCAGCTTAAGAAAAAGTGAGAAAACATGCAGTAGAAAAATAGATGAGATAGAAGAACTTAAACCATGTTATTTAAACGTTTGGAATGTGTTCGCAATCAGATTGTACCAACACTCTATTAGCAGTGAAGCAAATTTGTAAGATTTAATTTGTTATCTCAAATGTTGTTCCTAAGCATTGTTTTTAAGCAATCTCACTCATCATCTTATTGGATGTACTAGTAGGAATGCACTTCTAGTAATAGAATAACTTATAAATGTACCTTGTTTCCCTCAAGGGATGACATTGATCTAAATCAGGTTATCATCATTGCAGTAGCTTCACTTTGCCTCTATATATGGCTATCTAAATAGAGGAAACTCAATATCATTACAATAGTTTGACTAGAATTTTAGAAGGAAGAGATGGGAATGATGGACTAAAGTTTTCTTAAGACTTTTACCATATACCTCTGGAATGTATTTGATGCCAGAAATACATATTCAAATTATTAATTTTGACCCAGGAGTAAATGGGAATTACTTAATTGTTATCTGTATTTTGTGTGACATCAATACAGCATTAACAGTATATCTTTAAGGAGCATTTTGAATAGAGATATGCATATTTGAAATCCCTTATAATTCCATCAAGAGATGATCAAATTAGAAGGTATTCAAAACCTAGAATCTAATCTCATTTTAGAATTAGTGTTGGTTAAATGTTGTGGTGCTGTTGTAGTTATCAAGGTTGTGTCTTAGCTTGTCAAATGTGCTAGAGGTTTGAGCTTCAGCTTTGATAATTGTGATAGTTAGAAACGAGGTCTTCAATTTATGACCTCACCTATTCATAGTTCTGAATGAAAAGGATTTCACTGAAACAGAAAGACGTGCCTATCACCTATCAGTTAAAAAATTTACGGAAACTTAAAAAGAAGTAAAGTAAATTAATAAATAAATATAACCAACTAATATAAGACTGGGTTGAAACAGATTTTACTAAATTGCTCATACTACTTATATTTTTCTCGTATCTTGAATTTTCCTTCTTTTCGATTGCATACATGGATTCCATGTGATTGTCTTCCAAATTCATGTGCAGCTGTACTTTTACAGTCCCAATGCCCTTTTTCAACGGGCTGTTGTGAAGATTAAAGTAACCCGAGTAGATGGGTAATACAACTGATTTGCAAATTCACTAAAATTTTCTAAAGGTGGGTTTGTTGTCCTAATTCTAATTATCCAGGTTCACAGCCTGAGCTGCAGTATGGGAGCCAGCACTAGTACTGAGAACATTAAGGCTGATTCAACTTCAACAACTATTGTGAAAGAGGAGATTGAAAAGCCCAATAAAGTGAAAGGGGTTGTGCTTCAGGATGATGACCAAAGCCATGACTGCAGTCAATTTTATATGGAGAGTACTACTAGTGATGATAGTCTTTGGGCCGCTGATTACTGGAAATCCCAAGACATTTGGAAGGACTGAAGTCTCATCTGTCAGTATGGCTACAGTACAGAAAAGAAAAGAAAATAATATAATTAGGAATATTAATGTGTATATAGACAAATGCACTTAAGCATTTTATATTACTAAGTATGTACTATCATCTGATTAAGGAACCTCTCTTACAAACATTTTACAAACATTTGACTTGTGAGAACCCATATGATGGATGACGCTATATATATGGACAGAGTTCTTTTTAGTATCCATCTTCAGCAGTATGTTATTTGTAAGAGTAGATCCACAGTCCCTGTCATATTTTATTTGAAGAATGCAGTAATGAAATATTAAGTCATTATGTATCAGCATTAAATGATGCCTTTAGAGAGCTGAATTTCTATTTTCAATGTGAAAACAAAACAGTGCAACTAGTGGTCTTAATTGAAATTATTTGACTTCATTTATTTTTTTTGGAGTCTTACAATTATTTTATTTTAAGCGATAATTTATTAAATGACAAATATATTTTATTCGAGTGTAATATCTTTTATTATGTCATGCCTGCATAAGTTTAGCTTCTTTATCTTTGTAGTAGAACATTCTTTGTGTTTGATTCGATTTAAAATTAACATAAATTTGTTGAGAAAATGTTTAACCTTGCTTTTTACCAAAAATGTATTTAATTATTATTGACAATTTGTAATTATCTTATAGTTGTCATGAAAGTTAATTCAAATATGACAACTTGCAAGATGTTTTCTGGTTATCAAAATAGAAAGAACATTAAAAATGGGGAAGTTAAAAGAAAGTTTGGAGAAGATATGGATTATCTTTCAAAAGGCATACAAGATCACAAGTTGAAAGAGGGAGGTTTCTATATTGTATGATTTATGCTTCAATTGTTTTAGAAACCATTTGTATTTGTGTTTTTCCTCATGCCTATATATCCAGTTCTTGAGTTGGAGGATAAATGAGTTGATTAATAGATTGTTGAATCAATGAAGCGTTGTAGCAATTTAGAGAGAGTTATATTGATATAACTTAGTTGAAGGATTAATATAAGTCTTGGATCTCTTTGGTTGTCAATTGGTTTTCCTAAGAAGATTTCTCCACGTAATCTTGAGTTATGGTTTGGATATTGTTTTTTTCTCAAATTTCATCAAGAATTCATCGCTATAAGTTTATTTGGCTGCATAGAAATTATTACCATATTTTCGCTAGATACGTTTTATCCTTTTTTTCAACATTTAGTATTAGAGACAAGTTGGTTTGATTTGAGAAGGGGATTCCTTTATTGGAGTGTTTGATTGGATTTTCGCTATAGTGGAAGTGTGTTATTTTTCTTGTAGTTTCAAATTCAAGATCATGGCTAGCTCATCTCAATTCAACATTGAAAAGTTCAATGATATTGGATATGAGCTTTAGAAGTTAAAGATGAGAGATTTCATGGAAGAAAGAGATGAATGGAATGTTGTTAATAATGAGAAGAAAACATAGACTCAACCAAACCAGATACTATGATAGATGAAGATTGAAAAAAAGGAGAAAAAAGACTCTTGACACTTTTCATATGTGTTTACTAATAATGTTCTATTGAATGTTTCAAATGAGACTACTTCATATAAATCATGGAATAAAAAAAGAGAGATTAACCGAAGAAAGTGTCTCATTAACATGTTATTTGAGAAAAGAAAGTTATATTCTCTTAAAATGAATAATAAAGACTCAATTGTAGAATACGTGAATTCATTTAATCTAATTTTGAGTCAGTTGTAGTTGATTAATGTAAATATTGATAAAGAGGATAAATGTATTATATTATTACATGTTCACTACTTGAATCTTGGAATAATATTATTCTTACAATCAATGGTTCATTTTCAGATGATCTGATGTCGGATGCCCTTGTTGGTACTCTACTTTTAGAGGAAATGAGCAAAAGGACTTCAAAGGGGTCTAATGATGCATCACATGTATGAGGTATATCTCAAGAGAAAGGTAAGGATAAAAGGAAGGGTGAAAAGGAAAAGTCTAAGGATCATTCTAAGTCCAAGGGAAGGTATAAAGCACCTGGTAGGAGTAGATTGAGGTGTTGACATTGTAGTAAGTGGGGGCATCTCAAAAAGCAATTAGGAATGAAAAAAAAATAATGATGATTCCTCTACAGATGTATCCTCTGATGGTAAAGATACTGATACTTTTATTATTTCTACTAATATGACTTATGATGACTCTTTGTTAATATATTTAGGTACATCTTACTACATGACTCCTCAAAAGAAGTCATTTTCAACATATTTAGTTAATGATCATGAGAGTTTTTTTCATAGATGATAACACATGAAAAATCGTAGGTCAAGGAGTGGTAAAAGTTATTTGCACAATGATGGAAGGGTTAAAAAACTTAAAGATGTATTACACATTTTGATTTATCTGGAAATTTAATTTTTGTATCTAAAATGAATGATTCAAGAGTGCATGTCACTTTTGAAAAGAGTGGTTGCAAGTTAAGAAAATGAAATTTCATTTTAGGTAAGGGTACTAGCTATGATACACTAAGGAGTGGTTGCAAGTTAAGAAGACATAATTTCATTTTAGCTAAAGGAAAAAGGTATGACACCCTATCTAGTATTGATGGTTCTAAATTATGTAACTTTGTTAATGTAATCAATACTTATATATCATGTAATTTATGGAAAGTTACAAGATGGGTCATATTGGTTTAAAGGGTCTCCAAACCTTCATATAAATAA
>MU224721.1:2819582-2854361 GCA_018584345.1 Thuja plicata | reverse complement strand
ACCACATTCCTGATCCTATCCCTGCCCAAGTCAAAAAAAGGAAGATTATCAGCTCTCTGCCCAGGAATCCAAAACCCAAGAAAGCCATCTCCCTCACTGAGCTGGCTTCCTCTAAGCCTTTGGAAGGGATGAAGAACAACAAGGACCCTCATGATGCCAATGCCTCTATCTCTGTTAAAAATGACTTGGAGCCCTATCCTCTCAAAGCCTGAAGGTGTGATGCTGAATCCCTTGGACAATGAGACCAAGGTTGATAAGAATACCCAGGTGGGTCTTAATGTTGTGCCTAATCCCACTATCTAGAGCCCTAAGGAGAAGGAATCAGAGGAGCCTGATATCACTACTGCCAAGGATAGTCTCGAGGATGGCTAGGATAATCAGAAAAGCAGGGAGAAGTTTAACCCTGCTCTAGAGACTAACAATACTGAAGGTAAAGATACTTCTAAGATTGAGGTTGAAGCTGATGACAATAAATTCAAAGATACTAAAACAAATCTTAATGATAGTAATGCTGACTACTTGGGGAATAATAGCTTTAGGGTTTAGGGAGAGGAAAATTTGGACTCCCAAGACTCCCCCAGTTCTGGGAAGGAGAACAAGAAGGATGAAAGTGAGAGAACCCTTGATTGTAATAGATATCAACCTCTTCAAGATGACATCAGAAAGATGGATTTGCAGGTCAAAAGATCAATCATCATGAATCCACTTGAGATTTCTAAAAACAAATCCATCTACAGTTATAATCTGGACAAATAGGTGCAGAATAATTTGGTTGAGCTAAAGAATAGATGTATCAAACTGGAAAACAAGAATTCTATTATTGAGGAAATGATTGATAATATTAGGAAGGAGTATTCTCACAATGCTAATTCCAGTGTGCTTGATTACGATTCTAATCTAGATGATAAAATTAAAAAAGCAGTTGAGATAGCCATGATCCCCATCCATGAGAAGACAAGCAGGAATGAGGAAATGCTAAAACATTTGATTGGCCTAGTTAATACAGGAATGAAGTCTACTCTAGAGAACTTGAATATTCTCATTAAAATGCTAGAAGGAAACAAAGATGCACCCTTGAGTGACACAATTGACCTAACCGAACCTAGTCAGCAGATGGGACCTAGCACCAGAACTAGGTCCAATACTAAAAAGAAGCATAAGGTTGATGATCAGGACATTCAGAGGTTGAAAGATAATGTTAAGATCATGCAGGCTTAGCTGGAGGAATCCGAGGGATTCTTGAAGACTATGTCTTGATCTTGGTGTTGGTGGCCTTTCCTTCTTTATTTTTCTTCCAGCGTTTTTTGCTTTTTGTTGTGTAGGTGCTTATTGAAAAATATGGGATTTGTCCCTTTGTAGCCTGCTCCCTTCTTTCGGGTAGCTAGTTGTTCTTTGGGTCTTCATGCTTATCTCTCTTCTATTTTGTAATAGGGTTTTGAGGCCCCTTCAAAACTTGTTTTTACCGTAATAAAAAAATTAAACCTATTATATCAACCCAAATCATTCACTATAATTATCCTTGCAAGTGTTGCAGGAACATACATGAGTTATAATGTTGCAGGAGGAAATAGTAAACTCTACATAAAATGTTGTAAATGCTGAGAGAAGCTCTAACCTAGTGTAATCTAATCCACCTCCCAAGTGGGCCCCCTTGGTTGGCTTAGGCTAACTACTAACATAGAATATAATTCAAAATCACTCCATTATAGTTATAGAAATTGATTACATCATAATGAAAACAATGCACGAAACTAGAAAGAGTAACTTTGTTGTACAAATGCAACAATAATATATTATCCAACTAACTAAAAACTAATGATCATATCCCTTTATATAGAATGATTTATGTTTATTCAAAGCATACAGATAAATTATGACTAATTCACGCCATAGAGAAAGGAGAATGTAATAGCCCATGACAAAATGTCATAAAGTCTAGATAATCAATTCAACAAAGTATTGACCGCTGAGAAAATATAGTTGAGTTATGTTCCTATATTCCCTAAGATGATGGTTGCTCCAATGTCGTAGGCATGTCTTGCAGTGTGAGAATTCATCATTTCCTCTTCAATGTTGTCGATCCACTCTTAAGCCACTCCTCTTTTCTGGTAGGTTAGTAGCACATGCAGATATATATTCAAGTCAACTATTCAAATTAATCTAAATATTAGAACACACATTCAAATAGTTATATGAAATACTATGATAGATATATAACGTTTAGCAAAATATGTCACTACTAACTACCCATAGGCTTTGGTGGTTCAGACTGTACTCATAGCATGATCACAAGTTAAAATACTTAAAGGTTCACAAATGTCTTGGTAATTTCTAAAAATAGAGTATAAAAATAAACATAAATTAGAGACAAATTATTATCCAATAATCTGCCCCATACAAGTATAATGCTTGTCCTCAAGCATTAAACTTCTTTGCAATTCTCCTGAATTCTCCAACCTCTGTCTTTCCTCTCCTCCTACTCTTAAACATATAGTAGAACCCTCTGGTTTTCTCCTAGAAGTTCATCCTATAATCCTCGTGCATCTAGTCCAACTTCGTAGGATTGATTTCATATAGGGGCCATAGAAGCATTGGTGGTTGAATCATCAGGGGACACTAGAGCTCATGCCTGATTTGTCTACCTAACTGTATATATTTTGGTGCATGATGAATTGCTGCTTCAAGATTAATAGGACTGTGTGGTTCTTCTATCTTTAATACTTCTGGAAACCTATTCCATCTATTTCTGGCACCAGCCAGGGCTCTTTGAAAGGTAAAGTAGGACATCCCTTGATACTCTACATAAACCTCTTCCCTAAAAACAAAAAATTTCTTCTTGGTTTCTACTTTTATGCTCCCATAGGTGAGACTGAACCAGTCCCTTAGTAGAACATTGAGCTTACTACTTTCAGTCCTTAAGGGTAGTGGTTCTGAATTTTCTTGGTCCTTGTAATTATCTAATTGTCTTTCATAATTGGCTTCATTGTGCATCTAGGAAATTAAGGCCCTTAGATGTATATCTCCAATATAGAGAAATGGATTCCACTTAGTTTCCTCTAGAATAATGAAAGTGTGCAAATATAATTCACTAAGCAAGTTTAGTTGCCAGGAAGGAAGGGTTTGGTATAGACCATATAATTCATGAGCTATTTTGAACTCAGAATCTATATCCTTCAAAGTCATCACCAGTTGAAATAAGAGGATTTGTTCTTTTAAAAAAATAGAATATACCCAGGGAGGAGGCCTACAAGTTATAATTTGATCATCCAATTTCAAGGCATGATCCATTTTATGTTTCTACCTCTTCAATTTCTCCTTCAGGTATTCTATTTGGTCCTTTTGGTCATTGATCACTTTTTGCATTTTCTTTCTTTCTTCCTTCCATAGAGTTGTATAAAAAAATAGGCTGATTATATAGACCGAATATAAGAGATTTCAAAGTAGGTGAGACATACTCTTCTAATTGACTATTTTGTATCCTCTTTTCTTTATATGCCTACTCTAAATACCTGGCGAACCAAGTTCTCTATTAAGGCACTAGGGCATTCTGAGAGTGTGAGTGGGTTGACTGTTGAGGTATTTGAAGTTCTTCCTCATTTCCTTCTTGACCATTTTGATGAGTCTCTCTAGGGTCATTCTAACTTGTGATAGACTCATCATCACATTTCTCATTTAGATTTTGAGAAAGATCTGAGATTTCAAGTCGAATTGGGGAATTGTCTAGAATATACTCTACATGGGATTCTACAACAGATTTTTCTGAAGGAATAGATTGAATTTCTGGGGATACTTGAGGAATTTTTCATCTCAACCAAGGAATTATCCATATAGGAGTCTCTACAATCTCCACAACCTTCTTCTTACTATCTTTCTTTGGTCTCTCTGCTAGAGGAGTACTTGTTGATTGAGCCGATTTCCTTTTCTTTCCTTTTGAAGTAGTGGAGTTTTTTGGTTCATTTGCAGGAACTGAAGTTCCTTCACCAAATTTTTGTTTTCCTCTCTTCTGAGTAGAGGTAGGGACATTTCTCTCAGGATTAGGTGAAGTTCTATTTTCTTCAATTTTTTGGGTTCCCTTTCTTGGGTGGTTGTTTTCTTAGTTGGCTCAGAGGGTGTTGCATTATCATTACTGGGTTGCTCAACATGCTCATCCTGGGGTTGCAAGATTTTGAACTGAATAAATTCTGACCATAACAAGGGAGAAACTTCCCTAAGGGATTTTCAACTAACTATTTAATTAGGGCATGGTGAGAGACAAAATTTTTATTCCACTATTGGGTCTCCTCGGCACTAATACTTAGCATGTTATACAGAAAATTGGGAACATTTATTGGAAGACTATGCCTTTTATAGCTAATAATTTGAAATGATGTGCATGTAAATGATAAAATGTTCCCTCACAGGCTAGGTACCTTATAATTTGCATTTCCAGCTCATTGAATGGTGGAGGAAGTGACATGTGTTTGCATCTGTAAAGGATAAAATGGATGTTTATGTATACAAAAGTATAGGGTCACCAAGATGTAACATAAGAGATCTTACATTTACTAATTTTTGTATACAGATGTGTGTGTAAGGAGGGTAAGATTGTTATTTTAATCCCAAACTACCCAAAGGGAAGATCTAAATTTATTAACTCTTAAGAAAGGATTAATGCATAAACGAATCAACCTATTAAGGATATGGATTAAAGAGAGAAACCCTAATTCCCATTTTATAGAAGAGGATATGTGATAGCTTTAGAAAGATTAAGAACATTAAACTAAATTTAGTAAAATAAATGCACTAACCTTGAAGTATTGCAGATCAAAGAATGTTGTTTTCTGAAGCCCGTGTTGAGTTTATGGAAAATTCGAGACCAGATCTGGAATAGAAATGCAGAGAGGGACAAAACCCATCTATATTTTTCCATTCTGAGACAGTTCCAATTTGTACCCTCAAGTCAATGTCACCATTTGTTAAAATTTATGATTGCACCCTAGGTCACAATTGACCTAAAAAGTCTCAGACTGAAATTCTATTTTTGGATCCTGGAAGTTTGTCGAAAAGGGTATCCAAATCTCCATCCCGATCTTCTGTTCCGAACATATTCCTCCAAGAAAAAAGGTTTTGTTTTTTGGGGGAGGGGTTTGCCTTAGTCAATCCAAGTTTTGGAATTAAACTCAAATATATATAATTGAAATTTCTGGAATAAACAAAGTAAATGAAACAATTCACCTTGCTCATGTAAAAGTCCTTGTGGAGGATTTGAATCCTTGAATCCACAAGTATGGATGCACCAAATGAATGTAGAATGTAGAATGGAGAATTTAGGATGTCTTCAATCAATTTCTTGGTAGATCTTCAACAATAATCTTGAATGGGTTCTTGAATTGGAAGAGACTTGGAGGAATGTAGATGGATAAATCTTCAACAAGAGGGCTCCATGGAGCTTGAATCCTTCAATGTCCACCAATGGATCTCCTTGATGAAAATGGGTGCTTGAGAATGGATGAATGCTTCAATGGCTACTTGGCTTGCTTCAAATATTGATTCTTCACCTTTGGATCTCACTCTTCAAGTCTTGAAATTTTTAGGATTCTTGATTATGCTTTTGCTTCTTGATGCTTAGAGAGTCTTAGTATTTAGAAATCATGCTTAGAGAAAATGAGAGGAGAAAGCTTCCTTTTATATGAAATTAGGGCACTATCTTCTAGAGAGGCTGAAATAGGAGAATTAAATTCTAATTAGACCCATGCCCCCTAGAAGAGGACCTATATTAAATATAATCTAAGATTTGCCGCTTTGAAACCCAAAATAGTCGACTTAGAAGCGGGAAAATAAATTTTTGACAACCTCCGGCAGCCAACTGGCTTCTAGATTTGAAAGGGGGACCTAGGTCAAGGTCAAAGTTGTCCTTGACCTAGGTCAAGGTCAAGGTAATCCTTGACCTAGGTAAAGGTTGAGGACAAACTTGACCCAGGGGGTCAAGACCCTTGGAAAACATGCCAGATGAAATAGGAGGTGTTCGGAGAGGTCCAATCAGGATCCTAAATAGACACAACAGTAAGAAAGGATGGAGAAATAAGGGGACAATATGATGGTGGTCAAAAAAATCTCCTGAGGGCTAAGTTTTCTTAACATGGAAGTGCTTCCATTTTAAGATGATACAACATAATTTCTTCTTTGCCTCTAACGGAGGGTATGTAGGAAGAGTAAAATGGGCTCGAGCTGACCTAGCATTGTGCTCATTAAGATAATGTTCCCAAATTGATGGAAATCCATTTACTTCTGCTATGCATTCCTTTGTTGCAACAACTATTAAACCCCACATGGTTTCCTTCCCCTCCTCAAATGTACTCATAAATTCTACTGCTACCTCCTCATCAAATTCTGTGAGTTGGAGGAAATACCCCAGCCATCCACACACATTGAATCTCCGAACTACTTCAACATACATGAGAAGAATTCCATGAACCATGGGCTCATGGTGCATCAACTTCCCTCCCATTTTTTCCAAATGCTTCCTTCAAATTTCTGCTGTAATTTGTCAATTTTTCAATTTCCTCTGCTCTGCAATTTCCAAATTCCTTATTCCCTTTTGAATCACCTTGAATTTAAGCTTTCAAAATGCACTTCTTGAAACTATGAAATTTTTTCCTTGCAATATTTCTGTTGTATTTGAACATAACCAACAATGATGCTTTCACAGAAGGAATTATAAACTTAAGTGCTAGTTTAAGTGAAAGTTTTCACATAGCTTAATTATGTCCTTTTAGGATCAAGTCAAGTCAAAAAATCTAGAAATATTCAGGAATTATGACACAACATTTGTGAGAGAAATTAAAAGGGCTTAATGAAACAAGGCACAAGTATAGATTTGAGTTGATAGGTACTCTTATGAGAAATGATAGGGACAACTGGAAATGACATGAGAAATTAATACACTTCCCTTCCCCCTACAAAATTAAGATAAGTGTCCACACTTGTCACACTTGGCATGGGGTAAGAAACTGGTATAATGTCTTAATTATAGATTTATCACAGTATTAGATATAATTACCAAAATCTATATGCTAAAAGTGGAAAGAAAGTAAAAAAATTGTACCTGTCATTCGGTTATCGCATGCGTAAAAAGGTGGCGAGAGTGGAACAAGTGCGGCGGATGCATGCGTCAGCTAATGTGGATCTTATTTAAAATATATAAATATGGAAATAGATGATGACATGGAGGATGTGTGGGTGGAAGGTAGAGAAGTGGAATGGGTTGGATATAAGAATATAGAAAATGAATGGGGAATGGAACTTCATTTGAAAATGAATTTTTTATTATGAGCATACACGAAGGAATGTTATGCTGAAGCTGTAAGAAGAAGGTTTGCACCCTCTGCTACAAGAAGTATTACATGTTGCGTTGTTGGAGTTTTATCTTTGAATTTATACATGAAGTGGTCATTGGTATGGGGCTGATGATATAGACAAAGTCGATGCTCATTGACCAATAACGTGAAATGGACTAGATCAATAGTTTTCAACTAGACTGTTCCATTTTTGAAGACATTGTCTATTTCATATGGGCTCAACCATCTTGTCTATCGCTTGCATGGTGTCTCTTAGAGTCTGGAATCATATAGTAATGCCCAATCACCTACTTGAAACTATTTTTTCTTAATATGTGATTCATGCTATTTCTTCCTCTATTTTTGTACTATCTTTGTGCACTCCAATGGAAATTTTCTTATTTCATCCAAGGAGTTGAGATGTAACAAATGATCTTGCTATAGTGCAAGAAGGTCAATGTTTAACTCTAGAGTAGTACGCAATGTTTTATGATCAAACTCAATTGACAAAATTGCTACTTTCCAATACAATAATTCAAATGGAGTGAATCCCTTGGTTGTCTTCCATGTGGTTCTGTAAGCCCAGGCTGCTTCTGAAAGATGGTTGCTCCAGTCATGGTGGTGGAGGTGAACTATTTTTGTTAGAATTTCCTCAATTTCTCTGTTGGTGACTTCCACCTGACCATAGGCTTGAGGATGGTAGGGATTGGACTTTTGATTTTTGATGTTATATTCTTTCATGAGTTATGTGATTAGGTTTGATGTGAATTTTTCTCCCTGATCAGTTACAAGCTCTCGCGACACACCATAACGGGTGAAGATTTCTTCATACAGGAACTCTACTACCTTATGATCACGTGCATGCTTCATGTCCTTCACTTCAATCTATTTGGTTAGATAGTTGGTGCATACCAAAATATAGGACTCTCCATTAGATGAAGGGTCTATATGACCAATAAAATCCATGCCTCACTGATAAGGCTAAATTATTGCCTTTGTTTTGTATAATTTTAATACTCTGTTCTAGTTTTTGTTAAAACATTCAAGAGCCTAGCTAGTCAACACTTGTGATAAAAGTCCAGATAGAACTGTTAAACCATGGGTAGATGTTTTTGACATACTTTGCTAATATTATACATATAATGCAGTATTTCATAAAAACATCAGAATATATGTTCTAACATCTGGATATTTAATTTGATTAAGCTTGTTGCATGAATATTTCCACGTCATAACTAACTTGACAGGAGAGAAGTGGCTAGAGAGTGGTCGACAGTATTCAAAGAAGACCGTTGAAGACCAGCTATAGCAGAGTGATCATTACAGCACCAGGAAAACATGGCTGCTACAATGGAGTCATTATTCCAGGATGCAGAGATGTAGCATGCCTATATTCCCTCTGCACTTAGTACGTTGAATTGGTCATTCGAGTTTCATTACCCACACCGCGGGCTGTTGTATTTCCATATTCTTCTCTGACATGTTTTCAGCAAGATGGTTTTCCTTTCTGTTTTGTAATAATGTTCGATCCTCTATATATAGGGATTGGACCAATAATTTGAAGGGAGATAGAAAAAAGAGAAAAGGTTTTGGAAGAATACGGTTGTATTTTCATAGCAATCTATTTCAAGTTCCATGTCTTGTTTTTATGTAATGAGTTTTTGAAACACAGTGAAATAGTTCTTGGTTTACATTTTGTGTTCATAGTTTAGCAGAAACTGACCAAGGGGGCCCACTTGGGAGGTGGAATAGGCTAGAATAGAATAGATTTCATTTCCAGCATTTCTAAGCATTTCCAGTATTTCAGATAGAAGTTACAATTTCTTCCTGCAACATCACAACGTGTGAGTGTTCCTGTAACATCTGCAAGAATAGTTATAATGGATGTTTTAGGTTGAAATCTTAGGTTTTAGTAGAGTTGCAATTTCTAGCATTCATTCTAGTAAGAAGATAAATGTATTCTTTTCCTGCAGCGCTAGTGTAGGTTTCTTTTATGCATTTTTACCTTCCTGCAACATAAGCAGAATGACTCCTTAAGGAACCTAGTGCACATACCATGTTGACCATTTCAAATATACGTCCTTGGGTTGACAAGTTAAATGCACCTCATAACGGGAAAAGTAGTCCTTAGATTGAATGAGCCATTCCTAAGAAAGGCCTTGAGAATGATTATTATACACCTATTGTGAGGCGGTTCACTCACTTATCAAATGGTGTGACAACCCCTTATGGATGTAAAGGCATTTCATCTGATTTTTTTGGATGACCCATCCTTTGGCATTTACCACATTTTCTGGTATAGTTGGCTTCATCTTTGTAAATTGTGGGCCAGTAATAACATGTTGTTAAGATTTTTAGAGTTGTCCTCTTAGCTGTAAAGTGTCCTCCTTATGGCTCATCATGATAAGTATGGAGGATATCATATGTTTAATCTTCACGTACAC
The DNA here is from genome assembly GCA_018584345.1 of Thuja plicata. NCBI lineage: Eukaryota > Viridiplantae > Streptophyta > Pinopsida > Cupressales > Cupressaceae > Thuja > Thuja plicata. The sequence goes on along the minus strand of MU224721.1, from coordinate 2,844,601 downwards.
ACCTTCTCATGACTTGGTCTGGACCAATATAGAACAATGTATTTTCAATCCAAGAGAATTGAAATTTTTTCTCAACAAGAATTCTTCTATCCTTGGGAGAGAAACGTGTAGGCATCTGGTCAGATGCAAGGTAATTAGCTATATCAACATACCATGGAATATTGAAATTTTTTTTTAGGGAATGTATCATCTATCACAGATGTATCATTGTCATCATTCTGGAGTCTTGATAAATAATCAGCTACAATATTTTCTTTCCCTGGCTTATCAATTATTGTTATGTCAAATTCCTGCAAAAGAAGAAGCCATCTTGCTAGTCTGCTTGAGATGGCAGGTTTGTTCATAAGATATTTGATTGTTGCATGATATGTATGAACAAAAATTGGATAGATTGTTACATAATGGCATAATTTATTCAACCTATAAACCACTGTCAGTAATTCTTTTTTATTAACTGTATGATTTAACTCTGGCCCATGTAAAATTTTGTTGATATAATAAATAGAATTTTCAAGGTTATTAGAATTCTCCTAAGACAACACCTATTGCATATTCAGAAGCATATGTATGTATGTGGAATGGTAAATACCAATCAAGCCCTCTAAGTACTGGTGCAATTGTCAGAAGGGGCTTGAGCTGCAAGAAGGATTCCTCACAGGCTGATGTCCATGCAAAATCAACCTCTTTTGTAAGAAAGGTGTATAGTGGACTAGCTATCTGACTAAAATTTTAAATGAAGTTCCTATAGTAGCCAACATATCCTAAATAGGATCTAACATCTTTTTTCTTAGTAGGTGTAGGCAATGTAAGAATTACCTCAAGTTTTGCAGGGTCTACTTGGATGCCAGCTTCTGAGATGAAGTGTCCTAGCACCACTCATTCTTGCATCAATGTGAAACATTTCTCACTGTTGAGGGATAGGTTGTGTCCTTCACATCTGATCAACACTTTTTCCAAGTTCTTAAAATATTCCTCAAAATTAACACCAAATGTGGTGAAATCATCCATGTATATTTCCATGCAATCATGTGATATATTAGAAAAAATGTTTATTACAGCCCTTTGGAAAGTGGCTGATGCATTGCATAAGACAAAAGGTAACACAAAATATGCATATGTTCCCCAAGGACATGTAAATGTTTTCTTCTCTTGATCCTTTGGAGAAATTCTAATCTGATTATAACCGCTGTATCCATCAAGAAAAGAGAAGTACTTCTTACTAGCTAAGGTGTCTAGAACTTGATCAATAAATAGTAAGGGAAAATGGTCTTTCTTTTATTGCATTTTTCAATTTCCTATAATGTACACATATTCTCCATTTACCCCACTTTTTAGGCACTATGACCAAAGGTGATACCCATTTACTATCAAAGGTGATACTTTTTAGGCACTATGACCAAAGGTGATACCCATTTTAGAAACCATTTGTATTTGTGTTTTTTCTCATGCCTATATATCTAGTTCTTGAGTTGGAGGATAAATGAGTTGATTAATAGATTGTTCAATCAATGATGCATTACAGTAATTTAGAGAGATTTATATTGATATAACTTAGTTGAAGGATTAATATAAGTATTGGACCTCTTTGGGTGTCGATTGGTTTTCCTAAGAAGATTTCTCCACGTAATTCTTGAGTTATGGTTTGGATATTGTTTTTTTCTCAAATTTCATCAAGAATTTATCGCTATAAGTTTATTTGCCTGCATAGAAATTATTACCATATTTTCGTTAGATTCATTTTATCCTTTTTTTTCAACATTTAGTATTAGAGCCAAGTTGGTTTGATTTGAGAAGGGGCTTCCTTTATTGGAGTGTTTGATTGGATTTTTTCTATAGTGGAAGTGTGTTCTTTTTCTTGTAGTTTCAAATTCAAGATCATGGCTAGCTCATCTCAATTCAACATTGAAAAGTTCAATGATATTGGATATGAGCTTTAGAAGTTAAAGATGGGGGATTTCATGGAAGAAAGAGATGAATGGAATTTTGTTAATAATGAGAAGAAAGCATATACTCAACTAGATACTATGATAGATGAAGATTGAAAAAAGGAAAAAAAAGGCTCTTGACACTTTTCATACGTGTTTACTAATAATGGTCTATTGAATGTTTCAAATGAGACTACTTCATATAAATCATGGAATACAATATGAGAGATTAACCGAAGAAAGTGTCTCATTAACATGCTATTTGAGAAAAGAAAGTTATATTCTCTTAAAATGAATAATGAAGACTCAATTGTACAATACGTTAATTCATTTAATCTAATTTTGAGTCAGTTGTAGTCGATTAATGTAAATATTGATGAGGAGGGTAAATGTATTATATTATTACATGTTCACTACTTGAATCTTGGAATAATATTATTCTTACAATCAATAGTTCATTTTCAGATGATGATGTCGTATGCCCTTGTTGGTACTCTACTTTTAGAGGAAATGAGCAAAAGGACTTCAAAGGGGTCTAAAGATGCATCACATGTATGAGGTATATCTCAAGAGAAAGGTAAGGATAAAAGGAAGGGTGAAAAGGACAAGTCTAAGGATCATTCTAAGTCCAAGGGAAGGTATAAAGCACCTGGTAGGAGTAGATTGAGGTGTTGACATTGTAGTAAGTGGGGGCATCTCAAAAAGCAATTAGCAATGAAAATAAAATAATGATGATTCCTCTACAGATATATCCTTTGAAGGTAAAGATACTGACACTTTTATTATTTCTACTAATACAACTTATGATGACTCTTGGTTAATATATTTAGGTACATCTTACTACATGACTCCTCAAAAGGAGTCATTTTAAACATATTTAGTTAATGATCATGAGAGTTTTTTCATAGATAATAACACATGAAAAATTGTAGGTCAAGGAGAGGTAAAATTTATTTGCACAATGATGGAAGGGTTAAAAAACTTAAAGATGTATTACACATTTTGATTTATTTGGAAATTTAATTTTTGTATCTAAAATGAATGATTCAAGAGTGCATGTCAATTTTGAAAAGAGTGGTTGCAAGTTAAGAAAATGAAATTTGATTTTAGGTAAGGGTACTAGGTATGATACACTAAGGAGTGGTTGATAGTTAAGAAGACATAATTTCATTTTAGCTAAAGGAAAAAGGTATAACACCCTATTTAGTATTGATGGTTCTAAATTATGTAACTTTGTTAATGTAATCAATACTTATATATCATGTAATTTATGGAAAGTTACAAGATGGGTCATATTGGTTTAAAGGGTCTCCAAACCTTCATATAAATAAAAATATGGTTGATGGTTTATCAGGTTACTCTAGTGATTTTGATTTTTGTAAACACTATGTTTATGGTAAGAAATATAGAGTATTTTTAAATCTAGAAGTACCAGAGCTAAACAAGTTTTAAAGGTGATTCATAGTGATGTATTTGGTCAAGTGAATGTAACATCTGTTTGAATTTATTTGTATATATTTTCTTTATTAATGACTATTCTAGAAATTTATGGATTTATTTTCTAAAGGAAAAATCTATTGTTTTCTCTATATTCAAATAATTTAAAACACTTGTTGAGAAAGCTACATAAAAATAGGTTAATATTTTAAGAACTGATAATGTTAACAAGTATTTATTTAGGGTCTCTCATGAATATTGTGAGAATGTAATAATTGTTATGTAGAAACAATTCCATATGCCCTAGAAAAAAAATGGAGTGGTATAGCTCGAATGAGTGAGAATTCAATTCATTGAGTTAGAAGCATGTTGAGTAGTGCAAGACTTGAATCACATTTTTTGGGATGAAGCAATTCAAACTACTTGTTATCTGGTTAGAAAGTCACCTACTTTTGGTCTTGATAAAAAACCCTATGAGATATGGATGATTACAAATGATCATCAATTTCTCATTTTAGAGTTTTTGGTAGGGAAGCTTATGTTCATGCTCCTAAAGAAATATGTTGTAAGCTCAATTTCAAAGCTAATAAGTGTTTTTTAGGGTTATGGTGAAAGCATTAAGGGTTAAAAGTTTTGGGATCCTATAGCGGTAAACATGATATATTGTAAGGATGCAATTATCAAGGGGTTAAAGAAATTTAAAAATAATGAACAACCTTAGATGAAGACAAGAAAAATAGTGAAATTTGATATTAAAGTTGAACCAGAGAAAGATACAAAAGTAGAGAAAACTTAAGAAGATGCACATGGAGATGAAGAAGGTATAGAAGTGTATCATAAGAAATGGTGAGAAATTATATGGAGGAAGATCACTCACCAAATCAAATAGTACGAAGGCTTATAATACAAAAGGAACACCCCCAAAAGCTCACCCTCAAACCCAAATCAGATTAGCACAACCCAAAAGGATGAAGGGGTACTAATGCAAGGTCTAGATTTGAAGATAGAGTGTGATTTGGGGATGGGTTCCTTTAATGTCAAGATGTATATGATATGTAAAAATAATATGAAAATCTATGAAAGGCACTGATACTATGAAGTGACAACTAAAAACATATGATATCAGATTTGATGCACAAAATCAAAAACAAGATTAAAAGAAGAATGAACTCACCTTGAATCTAGGAGAGGAGTAAAATTTAGATCTAGAGTTGACTGTTACAGAACTATTAAAAAAAAAAAATGGTTTTTGATATGGAACTCTAATACATGTAACTTCCAACACTGAAATTTTTGGATCGAAAGGACTATGTCAAACAAAATTTGACCTTGTCCAAGAAAGTTGACCTAGTCTTGGAGGCTCAAAAACTAATGAAATGTGGGGAGGATCTTGTATTGGTTCTAAAAGTTCCAGAATCCATGTCTAAAACTCTAAAAATTTGTTCCTACACACAAGAAGAAGGGGAAAATGTTGTGGAAATGGGCTTTCCTTTGTCAATCTCCTATTTAGGAATCGACCTTGAAATGAAATAGATAAATACAAAAGGAAATTGTAAACAAGATAAATGTTAGTTTTACCTTGCACACAAAACTCTCATGGATGGATGTAGAAATAAGTCAAATCCATGAAAGTGTTTGAAATTTATATTTGGAATGTGTTGAAGAATCAAGGATGTCTTCAAAAATGCATGTAGCTACACTTGGAAAATCGCAGATTTTGAAATGAGTGTGTGCTTGAAATATTGAATGGAGAAGAGGAATGGATTTTCTTGCTTTCTTGAGAATTCATCTACTTGTCCATCATGGGAGAGAAACTTGCATAAATTAGAGAAGATTTAAGTTTCTTGAATAGAAGAAGACTTGGAGATCTTTAATTGGATGCTTTCCTTAAAATCTTGAATCCAAATCCTCAATTATATATTGCACTTGCTCTTGAAATCGCCAATGAATTACTTGCACATAATACTCTTGAATAATATTGATAATCTTGGATAATAGTAGATGGTGGATTGTAATAGATAGGATGTCAAAATGAGAGGAAAAATCCCCCTTTTATACTTATTTTGAGATTCAATATTGCCAGGATGACCACATATTGGGCCTAGAGCCCACTAAAATGCAATGCCCTAGGACAAGGTCAAATTGTGTCAACCTAGTCTAGGAAAGGCTGACTTAGTTTGACTTAGTCCTAGAATTTCTAATTTTAGGGAATATATGGGTCTTGGGAAGTGTAAAAAGATTTGAGGAGAGAAAATGAAAGATGCGGGAAATCAAGCATAAATACATTCAGATATGGAAATCTCTAAAATGGGGTCTAATAGATCCTAAAGCCACCAACAATGGGTGCTAACTTTTCAGGATGGTACATTTAGGCCCCAATTTAGTGGGAGTATGATAAAAGTGTTGAATGATGTTGCTACTGATGTTGTTGGCACTCATGTTTTATCACTGATGTCAACATATGTTTCTGTGGAAGAAGAACAGACTGATTATTACTGTTGTATGATGACTGGCATAAGTGTATAGATACTGTATGGTTTTACCAAAATGAGAAAAGATGAGGATGTTAAGAATGATGTTTGATTATCTTATTTCTAATGTCGCTTGGCTTAATATTTCATATTGGAAGAGTTACAGATGTGTTGGTAAAGACTAGTTTCTGGACTATGACAGTGATGATTGACAGAGTGAGTCTCTATGTTTTGAGTATATCTTATAGGCAATGATGATTCAAGTTGTGTGCACTTAAGGGATGATAGAAGACATGTCAAATAATGTTTGTGATGGGTCACAAGTCGTATAAGTGATGATGACATTAGTTGTATCATGTATTTTGGAGGAGACGTGTTTGGGGCCGACTTCACAGATGTAGCGCATGTATTGGGGATTAAGAGCACAGATTGCAGATCTTGGACTATATATGATGTATTTTAATTGATGTATAATTGTTTTAGATACCATGTGTATCTTAGCAAGGGTTAAATAATTATTTGTATATTGGGAAAGCTTAATTGGCCGACCTAATTAATTCTTGTAATAGGGTATATATGAGAGATCTTTTTTTTAAAAAGATGTGAGTGGAGTGAGTTTGAATGTATATGAAGAGAATGTGATTGACATAGGAAGCTACAAATATTTATTAATTTTTGGATGTAGAGTAGAGGATATGTTCATTCTACTTAATTGGAATTGACCAAACAAAGAGTTTCTATTAGACAGTTCACGGGATTGTATATTTTATATATACACTTGTTCGGATTGTAAATCCTTGAGGGTGGCTTTAACCTTATTTGGGTAGTGTGCCTTGAAAGTGAGCCCACTGTTACTCTTGACTCCTAACAGGGTTTGTCCTTTAACAGGGACTGTGTACTTTAATGTTGTAATAAGCTCCTAACAGGGCTAAATATTTTAACATGGATACTATACCCTTAATACGTCATTTGTGGGTGCTAATTCCCACTGAGTTTTTACCTTTAACTATGTTTCCTCGACAAAAAAGGATTGTGTTAGCATTTACAATTTTATTACTTGATGTGAAGTTTCATTTTATAAAGTTTAATGTTTAATAATTCACTCCCCCTCTCAGTTGTGTTGGTGGATTGTTATTCCTAACAATTGGTATCAAAGATACTGGTCCTTAGAGAGAAAGCTTAACAAATTGAGGTGATCCTAAAGATGAATTATTATAGGAAGGATAGTTCAAAGCTAGATCCTAAAAACTTTGACAGTTTGAAGAACAAGATGAGAACACATTTACTATTCTTGGGAATCAGGTACTAGATGATTACTAAAAGAAAGGAAAAGATAAAAGCTTGGAATGAATTAGATAAACCTACTGAAGGTGAAAAGAAGTTATTTTCATATAACACGGTCGCAAGGGAAGCATTAATCAGTGCACTTTCTGAAGGTGAATTCACAGAGGTAAAAGACTTAGATTTTACACATCAAATTTGGACAGGATTGGAAGCACTGTATGAAGGAGACAAGTTTACAAAATAGGCGAAGTTACAAAATTGGAAGGAAAATATTGAAACATTGAAAATGAAAGATGAAGAGAACATAAAAGCATATTCACTGAGAATTATTGAAGTTGTTATTGGCATAAGGAACTCTAGAGGTACTTACAGTGAGGAAGAAGTGATTGCAAAAATTCTCAGATCCCTGACACCTGTTTATAGAACTAAAGTACAAGTTATAGAAGAGATTATACTTTTGACACCTAACTTCAATAAAGATATGTTGATTGGGAAACTTACTACCTTTGAGGTCGCAGAATTGTGAGATTCTCTACCTAAAGTTGAGTTAGCATTCAAGGTGTTTGTGCATAGAAACAAAAAGACTTTATTAGGAATTGAAAGCACCAACAATAGTGACTTGAGAGAAGAACTTGGAGATTATGTTGATGAATGGGAATAGATACAAGAAGAAGAAAGAAATCTAGATGAATTTGTGTCCCTAATCGCAAGTAGAGAAAAGAGAGTTAAGGTTTAAATTTGAAGGAAAGTTACCTTTGAAATATTTTTCATGCAACAAGATAGGTCATTTTTCATCTCGATGTCCTACAAGGGTTCTAAAGCATAAACCTAAGTTTTATAAATCTAAGTATCCAAAAGACAAGGAATGTTATTATGCTAGTGAAGGTGTTTCAGATGATGAAGCCGTTGACTATGATGAGATTGGATTTATTGCTATTAAGGATGATGAACCTTTACATGAAGAAAAAGCCTTAGTATCTCATGTTGAAAATAAATCTGAATGGGTTATTGATAGTGGTTGTTCACATCATATGACTAGAGATAAAAATAAAAAATTTAGTCTAAAAAGATGTGGTGTTGTAAGATTTGGTGACAATACTCCCAAGCTTATCATTGAAGTTGGATCTATTTCTCTGGATGGAAAAACTAATACTGATAATGTATTACTTGTTGATTGACTTAAGAATAATTTGTTGAGTGTTGGACAGCTAGTGGACAAGAGTTATCAATTGAAATTCATTGATGGGAAATGTTCTATCATAAGTAAGGCAGGAGGCTTGATCATATCTAGTACTAAATCTAGAGGTAATGTATTTGAATTGAATACATCTGAGGCTTCTTGTTTCTTTATGAAGGTTGATGACAGTTGGCTATGGCATAGAATATTTTTTCATGTTAACTTTGATAATATTGTGAAGCCATGTATGACTAATGCAGTAAGAGATCTACCTAAGATTGTGAAACCATCTAACATTATGTGTAGAGAGTGGATTATGGGGAACCAGACTAGAAGCAGTTTTAAAAATTAAATCTGACTTTGCAAAAGGAAAGTTGGATTTGGTATATACAAATCTGTGTGGTCCTACAAGAACAATATATTACTATGGTGAGAGGAAATGTATACTATTTGTTGATGACTTTTCTAGGATTATGTGGGTTACATATTTAAAAGAGAAATCTGAGGCATTTGATAAATTCAAGATATTCAAAGAGAAAGTTGAGAATGAATCAGGCTTGAAGATAAAATGTTTGAGATCAGGTATAGGTGGTGAGTTTACTTCAAAATTGTTTAATACCTACTACAAATAATATGGAATATAAAGATAGACATCTTCTCCTAGGATAGCACAACAGAATGGTATAGCAGAGTGAAGGAACAAAACAATATTAGATGCTACCAAGACTATGCTGCTGGAAGGAAATGTATCACATGTTCATTGGAAAGAAGTTGTTGGTACTGCTATGTACACCTTGAAGAAAATTTAGATTAGAGAAGGTACAAGTAAAACTCCTTATGAATTATGGTTTAATCTTACTCCTACTGTAAACTATTTCAGAATATTTGGAAGTAAATTCTATATCAAAAGAGATGATGAGATAGGGAAGTTTGATGCTAGAAGTGATGAAGGAATCTTCCTTGGTTATTCTACTAAGAGAAAAGCCTATAAATGTTTCAATCTAAGATTGAGGAATCTAATTGAAAGTGCTAATGTGAGGATAAATGAAAGGTTTTAGATTCAATAAAGAATGTATGACTGTGGTCATATTGCAGAAGTTAAGGAGGTCACTACAAATCTTGAAGAACCTTTCAAAATTGATAATGAGATCGAAGATGAACGAAATGAGCCTAATGAAACTCCTAAGACTCCAAGGTATATTAAGAAGAACCACCCTGAAGATGAAATCATTGGTGATGTGGGTAAAGGAATGATGACTAGATCAAAAGTAAGAGATGAAATTTGTTTGATTTCTCAAGTTGAACCGAAGACTACTAATGAAGTATGTAGAGATGAGGACTAAAGCTATGCAGGAAGAATCGGAATAGATAAGGAAACACAACACTTGGAAATTTGTTCCAAGGCCTAAAAAAAAGAATGTGATAGGAACTAAATGAGTTTTCAGAAAAAAAAATGAATGAGGAAGGAACAATGGTAAGAAACAAGGCTAGATTGGTTTGTAAAGGATACTCACAACAAGAAGGCATAGAATTTGAAGAGGCATTTTCTCATGTTGCTAGGTTGGAAGCTGTGAGGTTATTTATTGTTTATGATGCACATAAATAATTTAAGGTATATCAGATGGATGTGAAATTGGCATACTTGAATGGAGATTTGGAGGAAGAGGTATACCTAGATAAACCTAATGGATTTCCTTTGATAGAAGATGAAGACATGGTCTGTAAACTAAATAAAGCAATGTATGGATTGAAACAGGAACCAAGAGCATGGTATGAAAAACTAGACATGTATCTTGTTTATCTTGGTTTCAAAAAAGGTAATGCAAACAGTAATTTATACTTAAGAACTGGTGGAGATGTAAGTCTAATCATAGAATTTTTTGTTGATGATATCATTTTTGGAGGTAATGTTGAAATGAGTAAAAGATTCTCTAAAGAGATGGAAAATGAATTTGAAATGTCAATGATTGGTGAAATGAAATTCTTTCTTCATTTGAAAATTAATCAAAACAAGAATGAAATTTTAATATCTCAGACCAAGTATCTTAAGGAGATGTTGAATAAATTTGGAATGGAAGACTGTAAACCTATGGGGACACCTATTGTGATTGGTTATAAACTTACTCATAATGATGAAACTCAGAGTGTCTTTTAGACAAAGTAAAGATCAATGATTGGAGGTCTACAATATCTAACTCACACTAGACCAGATATTTCCTATGCAGTTGGAATTTTGGCAAGATATCAAGCAGATCCTAAAGAGGCACACCTTGCTGCTGTGAAAAGAATTTTCATATGTTTGAAAGGAAAAATTGAGTATGGATTATGGTATGGATAATATGATGACTTTATTTTGCATGCTTATAATGATTCTGATTGGGCAGGTAGTGTGGATGATAGAAAGAGGAGAAGTGGAGGAGCATTTTTCCTTGGAAAAGGGCTGGTTTCTTAGTTAAGTAAGAAGAAAGATTATATAGCTTAGTCTATTGTTGAATCTGAGTATGTTGTTGCTGCTATAAATTGTACACAAGTTTTTTGGATGAAACAAATGCTGAAGGACATTGGAATAATTATTGAAGAGCCAATGGTTATCCATTGCTATAACACTAGCACAATGAATATGTCAAAGAATACTGTAATGCATTCAAAGACTAAACATATTTCTATTAAGTATCATTTCTTGAGAGACAAGGTAGTAGAGAAGGAGATCACATTGGAGTATGTTAGCACAAAGGAACAAATAGCAGATATATTTACTAAAACTTTGCCAAAAGATTCTTTTGAGTATCTCAGAAACATCCTTAGGATGAGAACCCCTCCTTGTGGTAATTAATTTATGTAGGTATGCATCAGTCCAGTGGTTTTTAGAGCTATATCATTTTATAGACTTGATGTATGGATCTACTCCTCAAGGGGAGTGATCACAGGAACACTACAGAACTTATTTGGGTGATTTTGCACCTGGTTGTTACAGACATGAAGATTTTAAAAAGATATGCATTGCAGAAGATTGGTGAAGAGTTATAGCACCCTTTTCCATTATTATCAAAGGGGGAGAGATTCTATGTGAAAATCCCTACTATTTTAAGGAGATTTGTGTTGAGGATATTGAGAAGAATGTATTGAGAGAGTGCACTTTTTGGGCTGATGGATTTTCCCATATGTTGCCATCAATGTTGAAGTGGAAGATTGTTGGACGATGTTTCTACTGATGCTATTGGCATTCATTTTTTTGTTAGGGTTTAACAGATCTAGAATAATATAAGAATAAATAGTTATATGCAAAAAACAAAAGAAGAAAAAAACTTAACATAGATAATGTTAGTAATAACTGAGAGGAGGGGTGAATCAGTGGCCTCAAAAATTTATCCTTTAATCACTAAGCACCAATCAAATACATTTCAGATTATTATGTCCCTACAAGATGCATGCCTTGAAATACTTATAATGATTAACTGTTTGTCGGTTTACCTTGTCTGTCCTTATTCTCCTTGATAACCAATAAGCAATAAAACTATTTACCGATACTCAGTAAATATGTAGAGTATACCAATCAATCTAAAAATGCATATGTGAAATGTAAAACAATAAATTAATAAACCATACACACATAACACATGGATTTTAACGTGGAAACCCTCTTAAGGGAAAAACCACAGGGACCGGTACCCCAAATTTTCACTCTTCTAAAGTGAGCCCTGTTTGGAGCCAACCCTGTTAAAGGTTACAAACACACTGTTAAGTGTGACCTTGTTAGAGAATTTTAATACGAGTCTATCACTTGATATATGGCATGTAGATGCTACCAATATTGATCAACCTCTATGGGCACAATAGGTATCTGGCATATTTGGTGCTACCTAACTGCATTAGCCTCCTTCTTAGACTGTGTGTTGGTATCGGTCACTGAATGCTATCTTCATGATAAAATTTTTTTGGTAATCTATTAGGATATACATCAATTATAGAGGAATGTTAATTCATGCTCTGTTAAGAGACTTAATGCTTCAATGGTTAAACTGAAACACAATGACCTATTTCTAATGCAACTTGAATTGTAGATTTTCATATCTATTTAAGTACAATACCTCTCTAATCAATGTATCAATTCAATTATTTTTGCTCCACACTTTCTGCTCTGTGATGTTGTGCTTCACTATTTGTCTATGTTCACAGAATTCTTTAGCTCTCCTTCAGCTTGATTGATCAGGACTGTATGAAGTTCTTCTTCATTAGTTTCTCTTCAGCATCCTCTTTCTATTCACTCCCCTTCCCATGTATGTGAATTCTTACGGAAATGAATTATGCTCGTCTCTTATATAGACATGATATTCCTTGATTCTTGATTCTTGGTGTGAAAAAAAATCCACCCAATTTGATTTAAAGCTTTTACTCCTGATTTATCTCGTATTTGTTTTCTTGTCAACTGTACAAATCTTCTTTAAATCAATTACTTAACTCCAGTCGAATAAAAAAAATAAAAAAACAAGTTAAGTCTATCCTTAAGCTCTTCCAGCTAGATATTTTGTCATTTTCTGAACTCTTTGTTCTGTCGGTCAACTGTGTAGTTAGTCATCAATGATAACTACTAGTTTGTTCAGTGTGACTCTAGTCAGCTTCGGGATCTCCGTCTGTTGGGTATCATTGGATTTTACTCATCAGGAATCTTTGTTTTTAGCTCATCGGGCATCCTATGATTTTTCTTCATTGGGAAATACTGTCTTCTTCTCGTCAGGTATCACTATGACTTTTGTTCTTTTCCTTTACTGATGGTGTGCACTCTGTCGGTGTTTTTTGTCATTTAGTGAATACTAGACTTTTATGCATTGCTAAAAGCATAACCTTTGTTCCATTGATTCTCTAAAGTCTTTGGCATTATGTACATGACCGTACAGATGATATCAAGTTGACATCAATGACAATACAAACCATTAACTGATTTAATGCCTTGCATTATGTTCAACTTAACATTATCAAACATTCAATCAGTTACATGTCATCAGATAACACATAGATTTAACGTGGTTCACCCAAACCCTGGGCTACATCCACCTACACAGCCATCCAACCTTTCTTATTATCCAACAAAATAGTACACCAACATTATAATGCATTATGCATCTCAGCCGCTTATAACTTGTGTTTTAGGGCAACCTCTAAAATTAACCATTTTAGGGTTTTACAATGTTGGTCTTCTTTTTCCAAAAAAATAAAATAAGACCCACTACATGATCACTCACCACAATATCAATAGTTTTGTCACTGATGTCAACATATGTTTCTATGGAAGAAGAATAGACTAGTTATTACTATTGTATGGTGAATGTAAGAATTGTACGGATACTGTATCATTTTATCAGAAGGAGTGAAGATGTGGATGTGAAGAAGGATGTTTGATGATCTTAGTTCGAAGGTCACTTGGCTTAATATTTCATATTGGATGAGTTACAGATGTTTTGGTAAAGAATGGTTTCTGGACTATGACAGTGATGATTGACAAAGCAAGTCTCTGTGTTTTGAGCATATCTTACAGGCGATGATGATTCAGGTTATGCACACTTAAGGGATGAAAAAAGACATGTTCAAAAATGTTTGTGATGGGTCACAAGTTGTATGAGTGATGATGATGTTATTTGTGGCATGTATTATGAAGGAGATATATTTGGGGCCGACTTCAGAGTTGTAGCGTGTATTGTGGATTGAGAGAGTAGATTGTGGATCTTGGACTATATATGATGTATTGTAATGGGTGTATACTTGTTTTAGATATCATGTGTATCTTAGCAAGGGGTTAAATAATTATTGGTATATTGGGAAAGATTAATTGGCCGATCTAATCAATTATTTTAATAGAGTATATATGAGAGACCTTTTCTTTTGAAAAGATATAAGTGGAGTGAGTTGAATGTATATGAAGAGAATGTGATTGACAAAGGAAGCTGTGAAGCTTGATTAATTGATGGATGTAGAGTAGAGGATATGTTCATTATACTTCATTGGAACTGACCAAGCAAAGGGTTTCTATCAGATAGTTCACTAGATTCTATATTTTCTATTTACACTTGTTGAGATTGTAAATACTTGAGGGTGGCTTTAACCTTCTTTGGGTAGTGTGCTTGGGCAGTGAGCCCACTATTACTCTTGACTCCTAACAGGGTTTATCCTTTAATGGGGATTATGTACTGTAATGTTGTAATAAGCTCCTAACATGGCTGAATATTTTAACAGGGATACTATACACTCAATACATCATTTGTGGGTGCTAATTCCCACCAGGGTTTTACCTTTAACATGGTTTCCTCGACAACAAAGGATTGTGTTATTGTGTTGGAATTTATTGTGTTATTACTTGATGTGAAGTTTCAGTTTATAAAGTTTAATGTTTAATAATCTGTCTCACAACTGATTCACCTCCCCGCTTAGTTGTGTTGGTGGACTGTTATTCCTAAAAATAAGCTCATGTTCACAATAAAGTAGATGAAATGCATAAGATGATCTCATTAAGGTTATGGAGACACAAAGCTAAAATAAGAGAGGCATCATGAGAGAGAGAGAGAGAGAGAGAGAGAGAGAGTTGTCAACCACATAAGTAAAGCCCTACAAAAGATGGAATTGAACAGTCAAGAAAATTGTATTATGCTAGTTCAATCTATCAAGAATCTTGTATCAGTCCTCAAAGGAAAGTACTTACAATAATGTATCTAACAATAGAACAATCAGTCCTAAGGAAAGGTAAGATTCCTTAGGGATCAAAGAAGGATGGCCGGTCATAGGACCAAGTGTCTAAGCTCAGTTTAAAGACCAAATGTTTGTAGTTAGTCGAAGGACCAATTGAAAAATGGGGATCAATCTAAGGACCCACTAAAAAATAACATCGAATTATTGTGTTCATGAAAAATGTGAAACACAAAGTGGAGTGTATGTCCCCACATTAAAGCTATTGAAAATGCCTTAACAAGATAAATTTCTATAATAGAGCGTACATACATCCACTAGAAATGTTTCCACTATGAAATTCCTCCAAAAAAGGATAAATCAAGTGAAATGAGCACATGAAAAAGAAACCACAAAAGTGATCTACTAACTCTAGGGTCAATAGATCATATGATAACTCATGTATATATTAGAATTATGTCAAAATCAACTATCATCATCCCTCAAAGGAAGTAGAATCTACCACACAAGAAGAGCTATTCAAGCATATTGTTTCCCCCCCATCTTTGCCTGTAGTATTTACATAAGGTGGGAAAATTTCAAGAGGGGCAACATCAACCACAACAGATGGACCACATAGCCATTTCTGAACAAGCAGCCTATTGTGAAGATCGGTCATTGTGTTCATTACTAGGAGTGATAAGTAATTGTCATGAAAGCATAGCTGGTAAATCATGATCAAGATCAATAGTCTCATACATTTCATCAAAATCACTAGCATGAATATAATTCTTAGTATCAAGAGTATCTTATTCATCTTGATTAATTGTAATAGAATCCAAGATATGAATTGCATTGTCATGTTTTTTCATCTTTATTTTGTTTAAATTCACTTTCTCCATTGGCTCAAGCATGGTTTGGTTAAAGACAAGTGAAGACTGAGGAGGTGTATGAGGTGAAGCAATGTTTTTAGAAGCATGTTGATGGCCTCTATCATGACGCTTGTGACCAGGATCACAAGCAGAACCAAGCTAAAGATTTGGGTTGGGATAGGAGGAATGAACATCGGGTCCCTTTCTTCTTTAGGAGGAAGAACTAAAGGAACCACACTAGGTTGAAACATGGGTTGATAATTATGTGTATAAAAAACATGAAGAAGAGGTATATGTGATGTAGGAAGAAGTCCACATCCAGGAAAAAGAGAAGGAACATCCTTAGGTTTTCTGAGTTCACAAATATTTTGAACCTCATTGACTTTGTATGATGTAAGGAGATGGTAAAGATGGGTTTGAGTTGGTTGAGGCATGTAAGGCCAAAATAAATTAAGGTCAACTAAGTCATGAGGCATAGAAGGATGATAAAGACTATGGTTAACAATCATGATTTCTTTATTATGAGGAAATTTAACACATTTATTTGTGTAGGGGCACCAAGGACATTCAATACAACTATAAAGACTTTGAAGATAGTCAGTGAGGATCAGAGGGAAAAGAAGATGGATAAAGATTCTATGAATATCCATTATAAAATATTAAAGTCTATAATGATTTTTAATGTCACGAAATGACATTTCAATGTAAAGACTGTGTTAATGGCCTAAAGGCCCAAATTGCTTATAAGTGGACCAATAGTGTCCAAGAATAAAATTGTGTTCTAAGAGTCTAGAATAGGTCATTGAATAATTTTAAGAAATTAGAGGTCATTAGGTTGGATTTTGGCATTCAATAAATTCATTTTCATAGTTTAAAAATTCAACTATTTGAAAAGCAACGGCTAATAGGAGTTTTAGAGGGAAAGTAGTTCTTTTTTATGTTTTAGGACCTAACTAATCAACCCAATGACCAAATTTAGTTGATGTGGTTGTAGGAAGTTTATATATTGTGTGAAGAATTCTATTGTAAGGCAGAGAAGCCTAGATTGTACAGACAGTTGCTGGACATTTCAATAAGACTTCATTTTTTTCATCAACTTTGTGATTTGAATGTTGTGTTTCATGTGAGTTTTGATTGGAACAATTCTAAAAAGAATCTAAAAGACATTAGGAGGTAATAGAAAACAATTTTAAATTTTTTGAAAGTCATTTGATATGACTGTCCTTCTATTTGTAGTGAAATAACACTTTTCTTGTACAATCTTTAATAATAATTTGAGTTTTTTTTATAAACCCTGAACATTCCATGGACTCAAAGACCTATAATCCATGGAATGTGACTTATCTAACATTGTATCATAGTTCTTTAATCAAGGATATGTAGAAAGGTGGAGAAAAGAGTGATCACAGTTAGCAAATGGTGAAATTACATTGAATGTGATGGTATAGGTATAACAACGGATGATCTAGTCAAGTAAGGGGTACATTTTATGATTTGGGATATCTTATATGTTTATTTATTGGTGAATAAAGTTCCATTGTGGTCCTAAAACATTTGGAGATAAGACATTGAAGAAGCCCTAAAAACAAGGGTTGAAAGTGGCTAATTTGGGGCCTTTGATGTTAAAAGGGGTCTGGAAATAATTCATTTTGGATTTAGGCATTTTAAGTCATAATAATAAATTTTTGAAATTATGGAGTCTTGGGAGTAAATGAAACATACACCTGCTTTGTTAATTTTCTCACTTTTTATGCATTTTGGGGTCACAAAGTGAGGACAACAATACATGGCCCAAAGAAACCTATGGGATACTTTTGATATGTTGAAGTAGGGTATAAAGAGTGTCTGAAAGTGTGAATATTTTATGTGGTGACTTGGAAAAAATTTGAGTTATGCCTATTGGAAGCTTGTTGCAGGGCTACAAGCAGGGCAATTAGGCCTTTGTACTGTTTGGGGAGTTGAGTGTGTTGTGAGTAACTTAAACTCTTAAAAACTTTTGATTCCAAGTTTATACTACTTTAAAAAACCAACCCTACCCCTTTGGGTCATTTAGAAGAGTCTTGGTTAGTTTG
Source organism: Thuja plicata (assembly GCA_018584345.1). Classification (NCBI taxonomy): domain Eukaryota; kingdom Viridiplantae; phylum Streptophyta; class Pinopsida; order Cupressales; family Cupressaceae; genus Thuja; species Thuja plicata. The sequence goes on along the minus strand of MU224721.1, from coordinate 2,826,709 downwards.
AGTTCATTTGAGGATTTGGGGAATAATAGCTAATCTTCACAAACTTATAAGCTTATAGTTGGGCTATTCATCCTCCACCCTTACCTCTACATAAAGTGGTATCTGGTGCTGGGAACCAAAGCTATATCCTTCAAATTCTTCCCTAGGATGGATTAGGATCATTTGGGATCAGTTGATAAATTAGAATAATGTAATAAGCCCAAGTGTGAGATCTTTTGTATCCTAGGTGCAATTATAAACCAGGATGTCAAAATAATCAAATGGGAATAAAGTTGTGTTTTATAGGTTTCTTAGTAGGTATTAGATCATTAGGACATGTTTTGAAGTCATTTTTAGCATTTCATAAGCCTTAGTGTGCAAAATTTGCAAGTTAGCAAAATTGTCAAAAATGTTGTTTGACAACATTGACAACTTTTCAAAAAGTTGCTCGGTATAGTTGAAAAGTTGCAACTTCAGTCCATAACAATTTGAATTATAGTTATGACCTTTTAAAATGGTATTTAAGCATGTTTTAATCCAATCCATTGGTGGGCAATGAATGTACAGACTTTTGGAAGAGTAAACCAATAAGGAATTCTATTATTTTGTAAATAGTTACTGTGTTTTTGCATTTATAGATACTGTATGGATTAGCACTGATGAAAATCTAATTGATTTTGTTTTCTTAGGGGTTTATATGATCGGTAACTTTGCGTTTTGGTGATTTGGTTTAGTTTGGTGAGAGAACAGTAATTTACAAGTTCACTGGTTCTGTAAACCTAGGAAACTGAGGGTAATTTGGTTATGGAGCTCTAACTTGCTTTCCCACTGTGGAAAAAGCATGGAACTTTGTGGAATTAAATTTAGGGGAGTCATCTTAGTAACTATAGAAGCACAAAAGAAAAGGGCTCTATTGGAGGGTTTTTCCACCCAGCCCTAGGTCAAATATATCTATGTATTTGACCAGGAAAGTAGGAGAAAGAGTGGATAACTAGTCTCAGTGATTGAAAATACTTTGTGAATGGTTGGGATTGACCATTTAGAGGAAAAAAAATATTCCTAGGGGTTGAATTTGTTTCATGCACCCATTTTCAAATAGTTTCTTTGTTATCCAAGCCTAGTCTAGCCAATTAGGCCTATGGACAGAGTGATAGTTTGATACTACAAGAGTGAAGTCAAAAATCCATTTCTTAGGGTTTGTAAGAAGGGGATAAAGGGTAATGAGGTAGCCAAGTCGTTTGGAGAAGTTGAGAGTTATCCACCAAAAATAGTGTAGAAAAGGCTACAAGGTTGATTGTCCTAATTTGAGTATGATAGGTTGTGAGTGTTTTGGCACTCTAAAAGTGAGGGATTCCTAGTGTATTAGGTCAGAATAAGACCTTCCCACCATTGAGTTGCATTCCCATATAGTTGGGGTAGACATCCTTCATTTTGTCCATTTGAGGGAAATGATCCTTAAAGCCCACATTGGATCCAAGTTGTGAGAAGTCCCTAGGAGTCAGGGAGAGTTGTGGCATAGTAAGTCGACTTAAGAGAGGAGGAATAGACCCTCTATAAGTATTTGGATCAAGGGGAAGGCTTAAAGTAGGGATTTGAGGTGATTCTATTCAAAGAAGACCCATCTAGGTTTTGTGGGTTCTTTCTCTACATCAGTATCAGAGCCTAGGTAAGGTATTTTGTAAAGTTTTTGAGAGTGGTCTTTTGAACCTTGTTGACTTGGATCCTTAGTTGGCCCTTGGAGTTGAATTATCCTTTGAGTAGAAACACTTTAGTTTATCCAACTTGTCAAGGAGATCAGTAACCATGTCTGTATGAGAAGAAGAGTTTCCCACAAAGAGGACAAACATGGATTTGACAAGGATACTAAAAGAGCAATTGGGAAATAACAAGAGATTGAAGGCTACATTGGAAAAAAAAGAGAAGGAGAATAATGAGAAGGATAAGATGATGAAAACATTGATGGAGAGATTCTTAGCATTAGAGAAGAGGGATAAAAGCATCAGACTGGATGAGGAAATAGAGGAAAAAGGAGAGGAAGAAGAATTAACCCAAGAGGAATAACAATTAGATCCTGAGGATCTAAGGATGGCTAGGTTTTCAAAAGCCATAAAGAGTGGAGATACAAGGGCAAGAGAATATTTCCTACATATGGAGGAAAGATGGATGACGAAGAGTTGATAGATTGGTTTAGTGCCATTGAGAATTTATTTGAATGTGAAGATGTTTTGGAAGGAAAGAAGTTGAAGATTGAAAAGTCAAAGTTTAAGGGAAACACTCTTCTATGGTGGAATTGTGTTCAAGTAGAGAGATGGAAGAATGGGAAGTGAAAATCCCCACAATAGGTAATAATAATCATGCCAAAGTTTCTCCTAGGAATAGTGTATTCAAAATAAGGATTAATTTTCCTATCATGAAGTGGATTTCTAAAAATAGATCATAAAAAATCAACATAAAATAGAGACAAATTATTATCCAATCATCTTCCCCGTACAAGTATAATGATTTTCCTCAAGCATTAATCTTCTTTGCAATTCTCCTAAATTCTCCAACCACTATCTTCCCTCTCCTTGTACTCTTGAATGTATAGTAGAACCCTATGGTTTTCTTCTAGAATTCCATCCTATAATCCTCATGCAGCTTGTCCAAATTTATAGGATTGATGTCATATATGGGCCATAGAAGCATTGGTGGTTGAATCATCAGGGGACACTAGAGCTCATGCCTAATTTGTCTGCCTAACTGTATATATTTTGGTGTCCGATGAATTGTTGCTTCAAGATTAATAGGACTGTGTGGTTCTTCTTTCTTTAATACTTCTGGCAACCTATTCCATCTATTTTTGGCACTAGCCAGGGCTCTTTGAAAGGTAAAGTAGGACATCCCCTGATACTCTACATAAACCTCTTCCCTGACAGGAAAACTTTTCTTCTTGGTTTCTGCTTTTATGCTCCCATAGGTGAGACTGAACTAGTCCCTTAGTAGAACATTAAGCTTACTACTTTCAGCCCTTAAGCATTGTGGTTCTGAATTTTCTTGGTCCTTGTAATTGTCTAATTGTCTTTCATAATTGGCTTCATTGTGCATCTAGAAAATTAAGGCCCTTAGATGTATATCTCCAATATAGAGAAATGGATTCCACTTAGTCTCCTCTAGAATAATGAAAGTGTGCAAATATAATTCACTAAGTAGGTTCAGTTGCTAGGAAGGAAGGGTTTCGTACAGACCATAGAATTCTTGAGCTATTTTGAACTCAGAATCTATATCCTTCAAAGTCATCACCAGTTGAAATAAGATGAAATTTTCTTTTAAACAAATAGAATATACCCAGGGAGGAGGCCTACAAGTTATAATTTGATCATCCAATTTCAAGGCATGATCCATTTTATGTTTCTGCCTATTCAATTGCTCCTTCAGGTTTTCTATTTTGTCCTTTTGGTCATTGATCACTTTTTGCATTTTCTTTTTTAATTCCTTCCATAGAGTTGTATAAAAAAATAGATAGATTATATAGACCAAAGATAAGAGATTTCAAAGTAGGTGAGACATACTCTTCTAATTGATTATTTTGTCTCCTCTTTTCTCTATATGCCTACTCTAAATACCTGGTGAACCAAGTTCTTCGTTAAGGCTCTAGGGCATTCTGAGAGTGTGAGTGGGTTAACTGTTGAGGTATTTGAATTTCTTCCTCATTTCCTTCTTGACCATTCTGATGAGTCTCTCTAGGGTCATTCTGACTTGTGATAGACTCATCATCACATTTCTCATTTAGATTTTGAGAAAGATCTAAGATTTCAGGTCGAATTGGGGAATTGTCTGGAATATACTCTACATGGGATTCTACAACAGATTTTTCTAAAGGAATAGATTGAATTTCTGGGGATACTTGAGGAATTTTTCCTCTCAACCAAGGAATTCTCCATACAAGAGTCTCTAAAATCTCCACAACCTTCTTCTTACTAGCTTTCTTTGGTCTCTCTGTTGGAGGAGTAGTTGTTGTAGGAGCCAATTTCCTTTCCTTTCCTTTTGAAGTTGTGGAGTTTTTTGGTTCATTTGCAGGAACTGAAGTTCCTTCACCAAATTTTTGTTTTCCTCTCTTCTGAGTAGAGGTAGGGACATTTCTCTTAGGATCAGGTGAAGGTCTATTTTCTTCAAGTTTTTTGGGTTCCCCTTCTTGGGTGGTTGTTTTCTTAGTTGGCTAGGAGGGTGTTGCATTATCATTACTGGGTTGCTCAACATGCTCATCCTGGGGTTGCAATATTTTGAACTGAATAAATTTTGACCATGCCAAGGGAGAAACTTCCCTTAGGTATTTTCAACTAACTATTTAATTAGGGCATGGTGAGAGACAAAATTTGTATTCCCTATTGGGTCTCCTTGGCACTAATACTTAATGTGTTATACAGAAAATTGGGAACATTTATTGGAAGACTATGCCTTTTATAGCTAATAATTTGAAATGATGTGCATGTAAATGATAAAATATTCCCTCGCAGGCTAGGTACCTTATAATGTACATTTCCGACTCATTCAATGGTGGAGGAAGTGACATGCGTTTGCATTTGTAAAGGATAAAATGGATGTTTATGTATACAAAAGTGTAGGGTCACCAAGATGTAACATAAGAGATCTTACATTTAAGAATTTTTGTATACGAATGTGTGTGTGAGGAGGGTAAGATTGTTATTTTAATGCCAAATTGCCCAAAGGGAAGATCCAAATTTATTAACTCTTAAGAAAGGATTAATGCATAAATGAATCAACCTATTAAGGATATGGATTAAAGAGAGAAATGCTAGTTCCCATTTTATAGAAGAGGATATGTGATGGTTTTAGAAAGATTAAGAACTTTAATTGAATTTAGTAAAATAAATGCACCAACCTTGAAATATTATAGATCAAAGAATGTTGTTTTCTGAAGCCCGTGTTGAGTTTATGGAAAATTTGAGACTAGATCTAGAATAGAAACGCAGAGATGAACAAAACCCATAAATATTTTTCCATTCTGAGACAGTTTCAATTTGTACCCTCAAGTCAATGTCACCATTTGCTAGAATTTATGATTGTACCCTAGGTCACAATCGACCTAAAAAGTCTCAGACTGAAATTCTATTTTTGGATCCTGGAAGTTTGCTGAAAAGAGTATCTGAATCTCCATCCCGATCTGCTGTTCCAAACCGGTTCCTGCAAGAAAAAGGGTTTTGTTTTTTGGGGGAGGGGTTTGCCTTAGTCAATCCCAGTTTTGGAATTAACCTCAAATATATATAATTGAAATTTATGGAATAAAAATATTAAATGAAACAATTCACCTTGCTCATGTAAAAGTGCTTGTGGAGGATTCAAATCCTTGAATCCGCAAGTATGGATGCACCAAATGAATGTAGAATGTAGAATGGAGAATTTAGGATGTCTTCAATCAATTTCTTGGTAGATCTTCAACAAAAATCTTGAATGGGTTCTTGAATTGGAAGAGACTTGGATGAATTTAGATGTATAAATCTTCAACAAGAGGGCTCCATGGAGCTTGAATCCTTTAATGTCCACCAATGGATCTCCTTGATGAAAATGGGTGCTTGAGAAGTGCTTGAGAATGGATGAATGCTTCAATGGCTACTTGTATTGCTTCAAATATTGCTTCTTCACCTTTGGATCTCACTTTTCAAGTCTTGAAATTTTTAGGATTCTTGATTATGCTTTTGCTTCTTGATGCTTAGAGAGTCTTAGTATTTAGAAATCATGCTTAGAGAAAATGAGAGGAGAAAGCTTCATTTTATATGAAATTAGGGCACTATCTTCTAGAGAGACCGACATAGGGGAATTAAATTCTAATTGGACCCATGCCCCCTAGAAGAGGAACTATATTAAATATAATTTAATATTTTCCACTTTGAAACCCAAAACAGCTGACCCAAAAGCGGGAAAATGAATTTTTGATAACCTCCGGCAGCTGACTGGCTTCCAAATTTCAAAGGGGGACCTAGGTATGGTTTATTACTTTATTGTTTTACATTTCAAATATGCATTTCTAGATTGATTGGTATAATTTTCATATTTACTGAGTATCGGTAAATGAGTTTTTACTGCTTATCAGTAATCAAGGAGAAAAAGGACTGACAAGGTAAACCGACAGACAATTAATTATTTCAAGGCATACATCTTGTAGGGACTTAATAATCTGAGGTGTATTAATTGGTGGATTAAAGTTTAAAGGATAAATTTTTTAGGCCACTAATTCACCTTCCCCTCTCAGTTATTACTAACAATTGGTATCAGAGCTTGTGTACATAGAAGGAAGGTTTCAAGACCTAAGTAAAGATCACAAGATGAATAGACGAGATGTGCCCAAGTTGAACAAAGACAACTTTGCTTCATGGAAAGAAGAATAAAAATCCACTTATCGAGTATTGGCAATGATATTACTCAATACTTAGATACTGAATATGTGTTGCCGAGAGGACCATTGATAGTAGATCAATTGAGAGTAAAGAATGAACATAACTGCATGGTTATAGAGCTTTCTGCCTCACTCTCTAATGCTAAATTTGAGGATGTCAAAGATTGCAAAAATGCAAAGACAACGTGGGATAAACTAAAGCTTGTATATGGAGGTGATACAAATGTTCTGAGAGCCAAGGTAGAAAGCCTTAGAGGAAAGTTTGATGATCTCAGAATGAAAGAAGGTGAAAACATGACTCAGTACAACACAAGAATAAAAGAAGTAGTCAATGCTATACGAGGCGTTGGAGGTACACTTGAAGAGGAGTCAGTGGTAAGTAAAATCTTAAGAACCTTATTGCCTGTATATGCTATTAGAGTCTCTGTTATTCAAGAAATGAGAGTGGTAGAAAACAATATAGTCATTCTTGATAGCCTAATTGGTAGACTGATTTCATTTGAGATGAATAATTTTGATAATAGTGTCTTACCAAGTTTAGAGTCTGCATTCAAGTCTTCTATGAGATAAGAAAATCTAGTTAGAGACACTCATCTAGAAGAGACAGTGAAAGTGAAAGTGAAGAAGAAAATCTAGATGAAATTGAAGCACTCATGGCGAGAAGAATGCTAAGAGGCAAAGGTAAATACAAAGGCAAGTTACCACTTGTATGTTTCAATTGTAAAGAGATTGGACACTTTGCTGCAAGATGTCCTAA
>MU224721.1:2803114-2814600 GCA_018584345.1 Thuja plicata | reverse complement strand
TCATTGTGTTTCAGTTTAACCATTGAAGCATTAAGTCTCTTAACAGAGTAGGACTTAACCGTCTTCTATAATTGAGGTATATCCTAACAGATTACCAAAAAGGTTGATTCATGATAGTAGCAGCGGTTTTACCTAAATCCTATTGATAGTCTAAGAAGGAGGCTGATTCAAGGATGGTAGTAAGATTAGCATAAAGCCTATTGGTAGTCTAAAGGCTGATTCAAGGATGGTAGCGTAGATGCCAGATACTAAGTGACAAACTATGTATAAAAATCCTCTAACAAGGTCACACTTAACTGTGTGTTTGTAACTTTTAACAGGTTTGGCTCCTAACATGGCTCACTTTAGAAGAGTGAAAATTTGGGGTACCGGTGCCAGTGGTTTTTTCCCTTAACAGGGTTTCCACATTAAAATCCATGTTTTATGTGTGTATGGTTTATTAATTTATTGTTTTACATTTCACATATGCATTTTTGGATTGATTGGTATACTCTGCATATTTACTGAGTATTAGTAAATGAGTTTTTACTGCTTATCGGTAATCAAGGAAAAAAAGGACTGACAAGGTAAACCGACAGACAGTTAATTATTTCAAGGCATACATCTTCTAGGGACTTAATAATATGAGGTGTATTAATTGGTGGATTAAAGTTTAAAGGATAAATTTTTGAGGCCACTGAATCACCCCCCCTCTCAATTATTACTAAAATTGGAAAACATGCTAGATGGAATGGGAGGTGTCCGGAGTGGCCCAATTAGGGTCCTAAACAAACACAAAAGTAAGAAAGGATGTAGAAATGAGGGGAAAATATGATGGTGGTCAAAAACATCCCCTAAGGAGGGATAAACTTTCTTAACATGGAAGTGCTTCCATTTTAAGATGATACAACATACTTGCTTCTTTGTCTCTAATAGAGGGTTTGTAGGAAGAGTAAAATGGGCTCGAGTTGACCTAGCATTGTGCTCATTAAGATAATGTTCCTGAATTGATGGAAATCCATTTAATTCTACTATGTGTTCCTCTGTTATGACAATCGTTAAACCCCATATGGTTTCCTTTCCCTCCTCAAATGTACTCATAAATTCTACTGCTATCTCATAAAATTTTGTGAGTTGCAGGAAATACCCTAGCCATCCACACACATTGAATCTATGAACTGCTTCAACATACATGAGAAGAATTCCATGAACCATGGGCTCATGGTGCATCAAATTCCCTCCCATTTGTTCCAAATTCTTCCTTCAAATTTCTGTTGTAATTTGTCAATTTGTCAATTTCCTCTTCTCTGCAATTTCCAAATTCCTTATTCCCTTTTGAATCACCTTGAATTTAAGCTTTCAAAATGAACTTCTTGAAACTATGGAATTTTTTCCTTGCAATATTTCTATTGTATTTGAACATAACCAATAATGACTCTTTCATAGAAGAAATTATAACCTTAAGTGCTAGTTTAAGTGAAAATTTTCACATAGTTTAATTATGTCCTTTTAGGATCACATCAAGTCAAAATATCAAGAAATATTCAGGAATTATGGCACAACATTTGTGCGAGAAATTAAAAGGGCTTAATGAAACAAGGAACAAGTATAGATTTGAGTTGACAGGTAATTTTACAAGAAATTATAGGGACAACTAGAAATGACGTGAGAAATTAATACACTTCCCTACCCCCTACAAAATTAAGATAAGTGTCCACACTTATCACCCTTGGCATGGGGTAAAAAACTAGTGTAATGTCTTAATTATAGATTTATCACAGTATTAGATATAATTACCAAAATCTATCTGCTAAAAGTGGAAAGAAAGTGAAAAATTATACCTGTCATTCGTTTATCGCATGCGCAAAAAGGTGGCGAGAGTGGAACAAGTGTGGCGGATGCATGCGTCAGCTAATGTGGCTCTTATTTAAAACATATAAATATGGAAATAGATGATGATGTGTAGGATGTGTGGGGTGGAAGGTAGAGAAGTGGAATGGGTTGGATATAAGAATATAGAAAATGAATGGGGAATGGTTCTTCATTTGAAAATGAATTTTTTATTATGAGCATACACGAAGGAATGTTATGTTGAAGCTGTAAGAAGAAGGTTTGCCCCCTCTGCTGCAAGAAGTATTACATGTTGCATTGTTGGAGTTTTATCTTTAAATTTCTACATGAAGTCATCTTTGGTATGGGGCTAATGATATAGACAAAGTCAATGCCCATTGACCAATAGCTTGAAATGCACTAGATCAATAGTTGTCAACTAGACTGTTCCATTGTTGAAGACATTGTCTATTTCATATGGGCCCAACCATCTTGTCTATAGCTTACATGGTGTCTCTTGGAATCTAGAATCATATACTAATGCCCAATCATCTATTTGAGAATATTTTTTCTTAACATGGGATTCATACTATTTCTTCCTCTATTTTGTACTATCTTTGTGTGCTCCAATGCAGATTTTATTATTTCATCCAAGGAGTTGAGATGTAACAGATGATCTCTCTATGGTGTAGGAAGGTCAATGTTTAACTCTAGAGTAGTACGCAATGTTTTATGCTCAAGCTCAATTGACAAAATTGCTACTTTCCAATACAATAATTAAAATGGGGTGAATCTTGTGGTTGTCTTCCATGTGGTTCTATATGCCCGGACTGCTTCTGAAAGATGGCTACTCCAATCACAACGGTGCAGGTGAACTATTTTTGTTAGAATTTCCTCAATTTCTCTATTGGTGACTTCCACCCGACCATAGGCTTGAGGATGGTAGGGATTGGAATTCCAATTTCTAATGTTATCTTCTTTCATGAGTTATGTGATTAGGTTTGATGTGAATTTTTCTCCCTGATTAGTTACAAGCTCTCTCCGCACACCCTAACGGGTGAAGAATTCTTCAAAGAAGAACTCTGCTACCTTATGATCATGTGCATGCTTCATGTCCTTCACTTCAATCTATTTGGTTAGATAGTTGGTGCATACCAAAATGTAGGACTCTCCATTAGATGAAGGGTCTATATGACCAATAAAATCCATGCCTCACTTATCAAATGGTGTGACAACCACTTATGGATGTAAAGGCATTTCATCTATTTTTTTGGATGACCCATCCTTTGGCATTTACCATATTTTCTGGTATAATTGGCTTCATCTTTGTGAATTGTGGGCCAGTAATAACGTGTTGTTAAATTTTTTAGAGTTGTCCTCTTAGCTGCAAAGTGTCCTCCACAGGGCTCATCATGACAAGCATGGAGGATATCATATGTTTAATCTTCACGTACACAACTTCTCATGACTTGGTCTAGACCAATATAGAACAATGTATTGTCAATCCAAGAGAATTGAAAATTTTTCTCAACAAGAATTATTATGTCCTTGGGAGAGAAATGTGTAGGCATTTGGTCAGATGCAAGGTAATTAGCTATATCAACATACCATGGAATATTGCAAATTTTTGTCAGGGAATGTATCATCTATCATAGATGTATCATTGTCATCATTCTATAGTCTTGATAAATAATTAGCTACAACATTTTCTTTCCCTAGCTTATCAATTATTGTTATGTCAAATTCTCTCAAAAGAAGAAGCGATCTTGCTAGTCTACCTGAGATGGTAGGTTTGTTCATAAGTTATTTGATTGCTGCATGATATGTATGAAACAAAATTGGATAAATTATTACATAATGTCAGAATTTATTCAACCTATAAACCACTGGCAGTAATTCTTTTTTAGTAACTATATAATTTAACTCTGGCCCATGAAAATTTTTGCAGATATAATAAATAGCATTTTCAAGGTTATTAGAATTTTGTCCTAAGATAACACCTATTGCATAGTCAGAAGCATATGTATGTATGTGGAATGGTAAAGACCAATCAATCCCTCTAAGTACTGGTGCAGTTGTCAGAAGGGACTTGAGTTGCAAGAAGGATTCCTCACAAGCTGATGTCCATGCAAAATCAACCTCTTTTGTAAGAATGGTGTATAGTGGACTAGCTATCTGAATAAAATTTTAAATGAAGTTCCTATAGTATCCAACCTATCCTAAAAAGGATCTAACATGTTTTTTCTTTGTAGGTGTAGGCAATGTATGAATTACCTCAAGTTTTGCAGGGTCTACTTGGATGCCAGCTTCTGAGATGAAGTGTCCTAGCACCACTCCTTCTTGCATCAACATGAAACATTTCTCACTTTTGAGGTATAGGTTGTGTTCTTGACATCTGATCAACAATTTTTCCAACTTCTTAAAAGATTCCTCAAAATTAACACCAAATGTGGTGAAATCATCTATGTATATTTCCATGCAATCATGTGATATATTAGCAAAAATGTTTATTACAACCCTTTGGAAAGTGGCTGATGCATTGCATAAGACAAAAGGTAACACAAAATATGCATATTTTCCCCAAGGAAATGCAAATTTTTTCTTCTCTTGATCCTCTGGAGTAATGCTAATTCAATTATAACCGCTGTATCCATCAAGAAAAGAGAAGTACTTCTTACTAGGTAAGGTGTCTAGAACTTGATCATTAAATGGTAAGGGAAAATGGTCTTTCTTTTATTGTATTTTTTAATTCCCTATAATCTACACATATTCTCCATTTACCCCAATTTTTAGGAACTATGACCAAAGGTGATACCCATTTACTGTCAGAGATTTGATAAATATAACCAGTATCCAACAACTTTTGTAGCTCAGTTTTTACATTTTCTCGTAAGGCTGGGTTAATTATTCTCTGAGGTTGGCAGAGTGGTAGAATACCTTCATTGATGTAAATTATGTATGTTTAGAGTTTTGGGTTCAATCATGTCATGTCCCCAGTCCCAAGAAAATTCTTTTTTCATGTTTACAAAGGAGTTGAGTTACCAATGCCAATTATTGTGATGGCAATTTACTGTTGACATGAAGATTGTCACCAGGAGAGAGTTCCACATTATTTGTTATCTCTATCATTGATACCTCAGGTATTTGACTTGTAGATATCTCATAGGGTAGTAAATGATGGATAATATCAGGTCCTACTAGAGAAACACAGTTCTCATAGGTAGAAAACTATAGAACAAAGCTTTCAGAAATATCTTTTTCTATAACACAATCATTGGTAAGGATACTTTGAATCACATCATCATCTTCTTGCAATTTAAGTAAGGATTTTGTGTGTAAAATCATTAGTTGAGAAACATATTTTATATCTTCTTCCTCATCTCCCAAATCTGGCCAAATAGGAGTACTCAAATCTGGTTGGGGTTGGGCAAGAGGGTATAATGCTAGCTTCTTGATTGCTTGGCCATTTGAAATTGTCATGTTACCTTATCTGCAACTGATATTAGCATCATTAGTGGCTAACCAAGGTCTTCCAAGGATACTTGGATAACTAGAAAAATTGACCTTAGGTGATAATATCATGAAGTCAGCAGGATATTCCCAAGAATCTAATGTGACTACTAACTCTTCTATGATGCCATCTGGGGTGACAGTGGAACTGACTACAAGTTGTAAGACTATTGGAGTGGTTCTCAATCCCTCTATACTCAATCTATGAATGGTATCCTTATTCATAACATTTATGGCTTCTCCCAAATCTACAAGAGTGTTCTATTAGTAATAACTAAGAGAGGGGGGGGGGGGGGAATCAGCGGCCNTTTATGGCTTCTCCCAAATCTACAAGAGTGTTCTATTAGTAATAACTAAGAGAGGGGGGGGGGGGTGAATCAGCGGCCTCAAAAATTTATCATTCAAAATTTAACCACTAATAAATAAACCTTAGATTATTCTATCCTTACAAGATGTATGCCATTAAATACTAATAATGATTAACTATCTATTGGTTTGTTCTGTCAATCCTTATTGTTTCTTGATTACCAATAAGCAGTATAACTATTTACCGAAATACAGTAAATAAGCAGAGTATACCAATCAATCCAGTGTTAACTATGTCAGATACAAAACAATAAAGAAATGAATCATACACACATAACACATGAATTTTTAACATGGAAACCTTGTTAAGGGAAAAACCACTGGGACTGGTACCCCAAATTTTCACTCTTCTGAAGTGATCCCTGTTAGGAGCCAACCCTGTTAAAGGTTACAAACACACTGTTAGGCATGACCTTGTTAGAGGATTTTATACATAGAGGTTGTCACTTAGTATCTAACATCTAATGCTACCATCCTTGAATCAACCTCTCTCTTAGACTATCAATAGGCATCGGGCAAGTCTAATGCTACTTTCATGAATCAACCTTTTTGGCACTCCTTGGGATGTACCTCAATATATAGGAGAATGTTAAGTCCTACTCCGTTAAGAGACTTGATGCTTCAATGGTTAAACTAAAACACTATGACCTATTTCTAATGCAACATTGAAATGCAGATTTTTAGATATATTTAAGTATATTACCTCTCTGATCAATGTATCAATTCAATTCTTTGTGCTCCACACTTTCTTCTCTATGATGTTGTGCTTCACTATTCATTGGTGCCTTCAGAATTCCTTAGCTCTCCTTCAACTTGATTGATTAGGACTGTATGAATTTATTCTTCATTAGTTTCTCTTCAGCATCCTCTTTCTATTCACTCCCCTTTATCCCATTTTCATGCATTACGAAAATGAATTAAGCTTGTCTCTTATATAGACATAATATTCATTGTTTCTTGATTCTTGACTCTTGGTGTGAAAAACAATCCAACAAATTAGATTTAAAGCATAACTCCTGATTTGTCTTGTAGATATCTTCTTGCCAACTGTATAAATCATCTTTAAATCAATCACTTATCTCTAGTAGAATAAAACAAAGTAGACAACCAGTTAAGTCCTTATTTAGCTCTGCTAGTTAGATATTTTGTCATTTTCTGAACTCTCTATTTTGTTGGTCACCTTTGTAATTAGTTTTCGGTGACAACTGATAGTTCCATCGGTGAGAATCCCGTTAGCTTCATGATCTCCATCCATCGGGAAACACTGTATTTTCTTTTGTTGGGTTACTCTTTACTTTTCTCGTCAGGAATTCTGTTGTTTTTCTTTGTCAGGCAACATCGTGCTTCCTATCATCAGGTAACACTATGACTATTGCTCTTTGCTTTTACCAATGGTGTGCACTCCATCGGTGTTGTTTGTCCTTTGGTTCTTTGAAGTCTTTGGCTTTATGTATATGACTGTACAGATGATATCAAGTTGACATTAATGAAAATACAAACCATTAATTGATTTAATGCCTTGCATTATCTTCAACTTAACATTATAAAAAATTTAATCAGTTACATGTCATCAATCTCTCCCTTTGGCATTGATGGAAACATACTATATTATCACACTATACTATTTCTAATACAATATGAAATAGAATAGTTGAGTTTCATCAAACTACCAATCTTTTTGTTTTGATAACCGATAAATGTCTAACGATCGGTAAGCTCTATTTTGGCTTAGATTTGATTCTTGTAGCTCTCTGTCTTCTAATGTGTTTATTCCTCTCCTTGTGTCAATTTCTTTCCCTTGATTTTTCTTCCTTTTGATGTCTTTCTCTCTTGTTTGTAACTCTCCCTTTGTATGATCTTTTCATACAATTTCTCTCCCTAAGAATATAATCTCTCCCTATTGGAGTAATGTGATGATAGATACTTTTTCTCCCTTTTCTAGAAGGATGTGATAATATGGATATTTTCTCTCCCTTTGATAGCAATGCCAAACAAGTTTTATACTAGTATCTGACATTAATGTCTAGCAATCTTTTGTTTCCATCCATAATATATTACTTGAATTTCCCTTCTCTATCAGCAATATGTCAATATGCTCTAGTGCTCGGTGCTGATATATACTTGTTTGTATATAGACGTAGCTTTGAAGTTCATCTTTTTGCCTGCATCAACATTCCTGATATTCTAATAATATGTAGGCTGATGCATCCTTCAGTCATTTTACTGACTAGTAGACAAGGGTTTGACCCCTAGTCTCTTTCTCAAGTACTCAAATGTATCCTTGGGTAGTGGATTGGTGAAGATATCGGCCAATTGTTCTTTTGATTGCACATACTCAAGTATCACCTCTTTTGCCTAAAATTTTTCTCTCAAATAATGATACTTGATGACAATATGCTTTGTTTTAGCATGCATGAATGGATTTTTGGAAATGTTAATTGTACTTGTATTGTCACAATAGATAATTATTGGTTCTAGGATCTTCATATGCATGCCTTCCAGTAACTATTTGATCCATGCAATGTTTGAGAAATTTATAGCAGCATCAACATACTCTTCTTCTACAGTAGATTATGAGATGCATCCTTGTTTCTTGCTGATCCATGTGACAAGTCTGTCACCCATGAAGAATGCTCCTCCAGTTGTGCTCTTTCAGTCATCAATATTTCCTACCCAATTAGTGTCGATAAAAACATGAAGTTAAAATTTTCCTTCTCTTCTATACCATAAGCCATATTTCTCACTATTCTTTAGATATCTTAAAATTCTTTTCACAGTAGCCATATGTGATTACCTAGGGTTAGCAGAAAATCTAGCAACAATTCCTACTGCATGTGCAATATCTGGTCTAGTGCATACAACATAAATGAGTTTTCCAATCATTGATCTGTACAAAGTTTGATTTACCTCTGTTGTCTTTTCCTCTGTCAACTTACATCCAGTAGCCATTGGTGTTCCAACTATTTTGGATTCTTCCATCTTGAATATTTTTAGGACCTCTTTAATGTATTTGGATTATGTAATGAAAATACCTTCACATTGTTGCATGATTTGTAGACTAAGAAAAAAATTGATCTCTCCAAACATAGACATCTCAAACTCTTTTCTCATCTCATTATCAAATGATTTGCATAGCATATCATTGCCTCCAAATATGATGTCATCAACAAATATTTCAGCAATCAAAGTGTTAGCATTAGTATCTTCCTTTAAATAAAGAGCACTATTTTCACTAGTCCTTACAAATCCAATACTTATAAGATAGGAATGAAGTCTTTCATACCAGGCTCTAGGAGATTTTTTTAATCCATACAAGGCTTTATGAAGTCTACATACCATGTTTCTCTTGTCTAGATCTACAAACCCTTCTGGCTATTCAATGTATACCTCTTCTTCAAGTATTCCATTCAGGAATGCAGACTTGACATCCATTTGATATACCTTGAATCCTTTATATGTAGCATAAGCAAGTAGTATTCTTACACCTTCTAGCCTAGAAATGGGTGCAAAGGTTTCTCCGTAGTCAATACCTTCCTCTTGTGCATACCCCTTGCATACTAGTCTTGCTTTGTTCCTTGTGGCTTCTCCATTCTCATTCAGCTTATTCCTGAATATTCATTTTGTACCGATGACATTATTGTAATCTGGTCTTGGCACAAGTGACCATGTTTTTTTTTTCTTAATTTGTTCAATCTTATCATTCATAGTACTTATCCATTGTTCATTATCAAGTGCAACATTGACAGATTTTGGCTCAAACTCACAAATTAGATAGCTTGAGTTTAGAGACTTACTTCTTGTTCTTGTACCAACTTTCTTATCTCCTATGATCTCGATCTCTGGATGGTTCTTTCTTACATATCTTGCAAGTACAGGTACATCTCTTTATCTATCAATTTGATCATTATTTTTTCCTTCATTTTTTTCTTCATCATCTTGCACATTATTTTGATCATTGTCCTGACCATTTCTATTTGTAGCCTGGCCATTGGTTGCAACATTTTGTTGTTCTTGATTTAAGAACTATTGCTTGGGAGCTCTACATTGTTGGTAGGGTAGGGTGCCAGATTCCTCATTGTAAGTGAACTTATTGTAGTCCTCTGGTTCCTTAGTGATTTCCTATTCATTCTTCTCTACAAATTCATCTATCTTTACATTTTCACTTTCAATAATTTTGTTAGAGGAACTTTTTAGACATTTATAAGCCTTGCTCTTGGTAGAATACCCTAGAAAAATTCCTTCATCACTCTTGGATTCAAGTTTTTCATTTCTATCATCTTTTAAGATATAACATTGACTTCCAAATTTTTTGAAATAATTTACATTGGGTGTGTATCCATACCATAGCTCATAAGGTGTCTTTTTGGAGTCTTTCTTCAATTGTACTCTATTCAATGTGTAAACAACAGTACTGACAGCTTCCCTCCAGAAGATTTGGGTGATGTCTTTCTCTATCATCAATGTCCTTGCACAATCAACTATGGATCTATTCCTTCTTTCAACAATTCTATTCTGCTATGGTGTCCTTGGTGCAGAGACCTATCTTTTGATTCCATGCTCATTACAAAATTTAGTGGATTCATCTCATATAAATTCTCCTCCTCTATGTGATCTCAAACATTTTAGATCCTTACCACTTTGTTTCTCTACCATATCTTTATACCATTTAAACATCTTAAATGCTTATGATTTATCTTTCAGAAACATAACTGTCATCATTCTAGAGTAATCATCAACAAAGAGAATGAAATATCTATCTCCATAAAAACTCTTTGTGCTCGTAGGTCCACATAAATCAGTATGGCCTAATTCTAGAATTGCATCAGATGTATGGGATTTTCTTTTGAAACTATACTTTGTCATTTTTCCTTTTTGACAATTCTTACACATGATATTATCGGGCTTGGTCATCGTCGGTAAGCCTTTGACATTTCTCTTTATGCTAATCTTTATCATGTTGTCAAAGTTTACATGACATAGTCCTTTGTGCCATAACCATATGTTTTCATTTGTAGCAATCAAACAAGTGGAGTCAGTATCATTCAGATAGAATAAGTTACCTTTTGTCTTCTCACCGGTACTAATCAGATTTCCAGATTTGTTGAATATTTTTGCCTTCTTATTTTCAAATTCTACTTTGTGACCTATATTATTCAATAAGAAACACTTAATAGATTATAATTCAATCCATTTACCCAATAAGCATTCTCACACTTTATCTGGTTATTCAACATTATTGTTCCTCTACCTTCAACTAGACAAGGTGTGTCATTACCCATTCTTATTGAACCACCTTTATAGTATTCAAAAGTCTCAAAATTTTTCTTATCACCGGTCATATGGTGAGTGCAACTGCTATCTATGATCCAAACATCATTTTTTCTAATTTTAGATATGAGAGCTGTTTCTACATACCTTTCTTCAACATCATCTAAATCATCTTTTACAACCACAAACACCATCTCGATGTCTTCATCAGATTTGGTGTCAGTATCATCATCCTTGCATTTTGCTAGGTAACTGACCTCCTTTCCTTTGTCCTTATAGTCTCAGGTATCTCTTCTTTCTGATTGTCGGTAGCTTCTGTAATCACCTCTGTCAGACTTCTTTTCATATGATCTATCATTACTTTTGTCATTTTTTCTTCTATTAGTACATCTTGCAGCAAAGTGTTCAATCTCTTTGCAATTAAAACAAACAAGTGGTAATTTACCTTTGTATTTACCTTTTCCTCTCTGCATTCTTCTGGTCATAAGTGCTTCAATTTCATCAAGATCATCTTCTTCATTTTCACTATCACT
>MU224721.1:2749716-2803056 GCA_018584345.1 Thuja plicata | reverse complement strand
CAGATACTCTAATAGCATAAGTAGGCAGTAAGGTTCTTAGAATTTTACTTACCACTGTATCTTCTTCTAGTACACCTCCAACTCCTCAGATAGCATTGACTGCCTCTTTGATTCTTGTGCTATACTAAGTGATATTTTAACCTTCTTTCATTTTGAGATCATCAAACTTTCCTCTAAGACTTTCTACCTTAGCTCTCAAAACATTTTTGTCACCACCATGTACAAGCTTCAATTTGTCCCACATCTGCTTTGCAGTTTTGCATTCTTTGACATCTTCAAATTTAGCATTGGAGAGTGAGGAAGAAAGATCTATCATCATGCCATTGTGTTCATGCTTCTCTCTCATTTGTTCAACTATTGGTGATCCTGTGGGAAACACATATTTAGTTTCTAGGAATTGAGTAACATCATTGCCAATACCTGATAAGTGGAGTCTTATCCTGCTTTTCCATGAAGAAAAATTATCTTTGTTCAACTTGGGCAAATCTCATCTATTCATCTTGTGATCTTTGGCTTAGGTCTTGAAACCTTCCTTCTAAGCACACAAGCTCTGATACCAATTGTTTGTAATAACTGAGAGGGGGGGGGGGGGCTGAATCAGTGGCCTCAAAAATTTATCCTTCAAACTTTAACCACTAATCAATAAATCTCAGATTATTTTGTCATTACAAGATGTATGCCATGAAATACTAATAATGATTAACTATCTATCAGTTTATTATGTCAATCCTTATTATTTCTTGATTATCGATAAGTTGTATAACTATTTACTGAAATACAATAAATAAGTAGAGTTTACTGATCAATCCAGTGTTAACTGTGTCCGATACAAAACAATAAAGAAATGAATCATACACACATAACACATGAATTTTTAACGTGGAAACCCTGTTAAGGGAAAAACCACTGGGAGCAGAACCCCAATTTTTCACTCTTCTGAAGTGAGCCCTATTAGGAGCCAACCCTGTTAAAGGTTACAAACACACTGTTAGGTGTGACCTTGTTAGAGGATTTTATACATAGAGGTTGTCACTTAGTATTGGGCATCTAATGTTGCCATCCTTGGATCAACCTCTCTCTTAGATTGTCAATATGCATTGGGCAAGTCTAATGCTACTTTCATGAATCAACCTTTTTGGAACTCCTTGGGATGTACCTCAATATATAGAAGACTGTTAAGTCCTACTTGGTTAAGAGACTTGATGCTTCAATGGTTAAATTGAAACACTATGACCTATTTCTAATGCAAATTTAAATTATAGATTTTTAGATCTATTTAAGTACATTACCTCTCTGATCAATGTATCAATTCAATTCTTTGTGCTCCATGATTTTTTCTCTGTGATGTTGTGCTTCACTATTCGTCAGTGTCTATAGAATTCCTTAGCTCTCCTTCAGCTTGATTGATCAGGACTGTATGAAGTTATTCTTCATCAGTTTCTCTTAAGCACCCTCTTTCTATTCACTCCCCTTAATCCCATTTTGATGCATTACGAAAATGAATTAATCTTGTCTCTTATATAGACATAATATTCATTGTTTCTTGATTCTTCATTCTTGGAGTGAAAAACAAGGCAGCCAATTAGATTTAAAGCATAAATCCTGATTTGTCTCGTAGATATCTTCTTGCCAACTATACAAATCAGCTTTAAATCAATCACTTATCTCTGGTCGAATAAAACAAATTAGACAACCAGTTAAGTCCTTAGTTAGCTCTGTCAGCTAGATATTTTGTCATTTTCTAAACTCTTTGTTTTTTCGGTCACCTTTGCAGTTAGTTATTAGTGACAACTGACAATTCCATTAGCGAGACTCCAGTTAGCTTCATGATCTCCATCCATTGGGAAACACTATATTTTCTTCCGTTGGGTTACTCTTTTCTTTTCTCATCAGGTATTCTATGGTTTTTCTTTGTCGGGAAACACTGTGCTTCCTATCATCAGGTAACATTGTTACTATTCCTCTTTGCTTTTACCGATGGTGTGCACTCCATCGGTGTTGTTTGTCACTTAGTGAATACATGACTTTTATGTATTTCTAAAAGCGTAACCTTGGTTCCTTTGGTTCTTTGAAGTCTTTGGCTTTATGTATACGACCGTACAAATGATATTAAGTTGACATCAATGACAATACAAACCATTAACTGATTTAATACCTTGCATTATATTCAACTTAACATTATCAAACATTTAATCAGTTACATGTCATCATGTTCTTCACATATTGGCCATTAATTATAAGATCAACAACTGGGCTTCCAGGGTCAGAGTAATTTGAAATGCATATCTTTAACAACATAATATCTACAAGTTGACCTATAAAATGTATTGTTTTGGGATCCTTTTTCTTATGTCCAGGATTTTTGAAAAATGCTTCTTTAATGAATTTTCCATAAAGAGGAACATCTTTGATAGCTTGAAACAGTGGAATCTGGATATCCATGTTTTTGAACTGGTCAAGGATATGAAATGGTCTTTCTTCAATGGGATATAGCTTTTTCCATGCTAAGCCTTTGTGGAAAGGGAGGATTAATTAAGGTGTGAACATCAGTTTGACTTAGTATATCAGTTGTGTTAGAGATTTTTCTCGTATGACCTTTGTTAAGCATCAATGCTTGACTCTATGATTCCCAAGACTTGAATCAAACAAGGAAAAGTGTACTTAATGAGAATTTAATCCTCCTTCTTTGAGCTCCATAGACTCAGTTGGGTGTACCTTTATAATTTACTAATTCTCATTAAATTTGACAGTGGATCAAGGTTTTACACTAATTTTCTCTTTCCTTTTACTACAACAACTGATAATACATTATACAAATGAATACGACCACTCTCATGCAGAGCTTTCAAAACCAAACCATGAACTTGATAAGGGCAAATATCAGTGAAGCAAGGATTCTCATCCTTCTTCTATTCAACTTCTAGACTCAGGAAGGCTGACCTAATGATTCACTCTCGAAGCAATCAATAAAAATTATTTGTATTCTCCTATACAAATGATAAACATCTATTTTCTTTAAACATAAATATAAAAGGGTTGTTTAGATTTAATGTTCGTGATGATAACTACTAATCAAAATCTAGACCAGTGCCTAATCCATTAGGCAAAGAGTCAAATAAAACATATATTCACAACAATTTCTTAATATAAACACACATGGAACTCAGATGAAATGCCTTAAAAACCACCTTCTCAGTCCCATACCCATGTATTAGATTATTACACTAATGTTTAGCCCTCTAAAATTACTTTTAAGATTTACTCCCTCCTTGAAAGAAACTCAAAAATAATCTCACACTTACCTTGTAACTAGTATATTTAAAATGCCTTACAAACTAAATGCACAAGAACTCAAACATAAATACAAGAAGACATCATATATATGAAACAATAAATTCCATAGTATTTTATTAAAATATTTCTTCTTAGTTCATTCAAAATGACAAAAATATTTGAAGCTAGACAGAATTCAGAAATCTGCCTCGCGGTTGTGAATTCACAATCCTTTATAATATAATACAACTTTCTATTAATAGTATGGACTAGCCATTTTCAAATCCTGAAAGAGATAGGATGCAAGAAGCTTCCGATGGCTAAGGAAAACCTAAAAGTGCTAAAAGAAAAAAATAGTTACATTTCTAGTCGGTGGAAGAAATACACTTGAGTAGTTGATTGGAAATCATTCCAAATCCTTTGTAGTTGGCACCTTTGTCCACAGATATTCAGGGTAACCTCTCAAAGTTGTTATGAAACATAGTGACCTCCATTACAAGATAACTTACACTAGTCTTGATGATAATTACCCTCCTTGTGCTCATTGATCAGGTGTCAAGTGCTACTTTACTCCTCATCTATTACGTCCAAGTCAATTATTTCTGGTTTCTTCTTCTTTGGGTTGGTGATGTTTTCCCAACGTGTAACTTCATCCTATAATGGCCGACTGAAACCTTGTATACTCTACAACTTCTTCATCCACCTTTCCCACCTAGAATCAATGATAACCTTGACATCTACAACAAACTTAACAAAGTCTATTTCAGCTTTGAAAGATTCATCTAAGGCTTTATTGAAACTATCCATATCTAGAACATTATCCTCTATTAGGAATGCCTCTTTCTTAGGCAGTAAAGTATAAAATTATTTTCTCCACTCTTCAATAGATTTTTTCTCATCATTTTCCCCTTTTATAGGAGGGATAAACCTACTGAAATTAGGGCCAAACATGTTGACCCTTTTTTGAATCTAATTGGATTTTCCTTTGAAGAAGGACAATGATGTGCTAATTTGTTCTATCATTTTCCCCACCTGGCATACGACTTCTGGGAGATCTGTCCTGTGAAGTTGTAATGCCTCTAGCCTTTCAAATAGGGACCCCCTTCTTGACCATGTACTGAATAATGAGTCGAAATTTTCTATTTGGTCTTTTACCTTTGTCTCTAAATCAGGAAATGTAATGTATGCCTTGTGCACTATGTCCAACTTCCCTTTCAAAATGTCTATTCTATGGTGTAATATGTTCAACAATGGAGCCAGGGAAACTTAATTTTGATCTTTATCTAATTTTTCTGTCCTCTGTAGGAGATCCTTAGTGGTATCTGTCAACACAGAGGCAACTTCTTTGGCTAGAGGAGGATCTTTGGGAGCCTCTTCTAATTTTTTATTCAAATCTTCCACTTGCCGGGCTGTAATACTTTAATCTGTATCAAGAATTTCTCCTTGTCCTTTTCTACATCAATTGACTCATCAAAAAGTCTTCCATACCTTGTAGATAGTTGCTTTGTTTTTGCCTCATTAAGGTGGGAAAGTGGGTGACAGCCTGGGAAATCTCAAGATCACAAGTATTCTGGATAGTCCAGATGATCTTGTCTCCATCCATTTTATCTTCAACACTAACCAGATAGGGATTTTATATTCTTGGAGCCAGGGGCCACATGGCTAAAGTCTCAGATCTTGGATCATATCTACATCCCCTTATAATTTCTCCAATCTGAGTCTCAGAAGACAGATTAGCCTTTGGCTACTTCCTAATTTCATCAATTATGAATGCAGAGGCTAAATCCCATCCAGGAACAAGTAGCATTCCACATGAGTTAACCAATTTCCTAGCCTCCTCTGGTGTGATGGCCTCAGATTCAGGATCATATGCTTTTAAATCTTTCAAAGCTTCACTTTGCATAGTGCCACCTTCTTTCAACTACAACTGAGATCCAACTTCTTGTTTCTTTCTCCAGATTAGGAAGTTCTTGAACTCATTAGTTTTGATGAATGCATCATCACTTAAAAAATATTCTTTATAGAGCTCTCTTTCATCTTGGTATAGTTGGAGGGGAAATTCCACCTCTTCTTCAATGTCCTTTTCCTTTTTGTTTCCCTCCCTAATTGTCTTCCTTAGTTGGTGATGATACTGCCTATCACCAGTGATCAGGGAACTTATTCTATCTTTCTTCTTCCCCTATGTCTCTACTTGAGAGGGATCTCCTTGTTCTATTCTTTGTTTCTTCCTTGGAGGCTCACTTGTTACCTCAGTGTCAGGAGCCTCTGTGTCATGAGCCTTTATGCTTTTCTCTACACCAAGTGACACATCTCTCTAAGGTGGACTATAAATCATGTACCCTCCTTCAATGTACTCTTCATACTCAGAAGATGAATTCTTTTTCATTTCCCCTCTATTTCTCCTCTATCTAACTCTCCAGTTGATTCTACAAGGTGTGATACATTTCAATCATCTTTGTGATTCTAGTCAAATAAGGCAATCCTTGGACAAAACCTCCAAAAGGAATCCCTTCCTTTCTCATCTCCTTTTCCAAATAAATCAGGTCCTCATATTTTGCAACTCTACTTGCTGCCTCTTCATCCTCTAGGACATTTTTAATAACATCCTCTTCAACACACTCCTCATTTTCCTTGAAGGCAGTGAAACTTGGGGTTAACAAATTCTTGGCACTTTTGATGAAGTCTTCAGGATCTACATATCTATACAAGGCCATGCTCATCTTTCATTTCCCTAACCATTTATTTACTACATCCATGACTCTTTTCCGAATAGTAAAATAAACAACCATGAACTGGATGGGTGTAAATGTGTCCTTTATGTGGGTGGCCAATTTCTCTTTGTCTGTCCACATCAATTGCCAAATTAATTCCATTAAGGCAACCCTAGGAGGCACATACTTTGGAAGTATGTGTTGAGGCTAAGAACATCCATAAACCCTAATCAGTGTGTATGTCTTCTCACAATACAAATCTCCCAAGTTATGATCTTTTGGCCACTTGTCCATATATTCACAAGGTCTTAAAAGTCTAAGCACCTTGACTGTCAACCTAGTTACATTAAAACCTAGCAAGTTCAAAATTAGATGTAAAAACCAATTCTGAAAACCACAGTATTCATTTTCATTAGAAGTATAATTCCAAACCCTAATCTAGAGTTTCACAGTGTTTGGTTGGCCTTGGAAGTGCACCCTTGGTCTCAAATTATCTGTATCCATGCTATTTATGTTGAAAAAAATAATCAAGTGCATTAGAATTGAATAATGCATGAATTTAGGGTTATTTTTCTTCTTGATACTTATGAGGCCTTCATGTATCCTATCAATGTCATACTAAATGTAGTCAAAATCAGTATTGACATGGGAATTATAGATATCCACAATGATCATCAGTAAATATGGAGGCATCTTCTCAATATTCTCATCAATCCCCAGTACTCTACATAACCCATAAGCTATATACTTGATGTAGAAGCTTAGATCTTTGAATTCATAGGGGCTATGTAATTTCTATTTGACCTAGGCACATGAGACTAGATGAAATTATTAACTACATTGACCTCTCTGGTATATATTTTTTTCAACTTGTCTAGGTCAATCTTTGTAGCAGAGGCATGGTATATACCAAAATATTTCATAAAGGAAGCTATATCCAAGGTTTCTAGGGTTGTCTCATTGTGTTTTCTTATGGTCTTGGAGATAGTATCATATCTCTTAGCCAATTTAACCAGCAAGTCCGAATCTAGGAAGACATCTAGGACTATCAACCTTCTTAACCTAATGGCCAGGGGTTTTACATAGGGATTTTTCTATCCTTATTACTGTAAAAGTAATTGAAAAAATGATAAATAAAGAACCCAGGAGTGTTGGGATCCCTACAATTTGATGAATAATCAGAGAAGTATCTGTCATTTATCTTTTTATTCTGGTTGGTTCTAGGTAGTAGAGTAATGAAGTCATCTGAATAATTCCTCTTTCCTTTCTGTTATTCTTCTACATCCTTTCCTTCACCACTGACTGAAGCTCTACTTGATTCTGCTCGACTCATCTTTAGTGGTTTTGAATTATCCTTCTCTCTGAAACATGCCTTTCTCAATTGCTCAGAAACTTATGCAATTTTCCCTCTGTTTCTCTTAAAATGTTTTTAAGGAGAGTGTACAAAGGCTACATCTACTTATCATTTAGTCATCAATGCATCAGTCTTGTCAAGAACTTGGAAACCATTGCTCAATCACTTCTTTAATAGCTCTAGGTGTATTGAAATCAAGTGTGAGCTAGCCTTGGAGCTTGAAGTCGACAGGTAATTGAATTTGAATGTTGGGTTGGAAAAAGTCATGGGTTCTTTTCATCTTTTAAAACCTTATTATATGTTAAAATTCTCAAGATGAGATCATATTGGCCTACTTTTCTTCCCTTTTTATAGCTCAACATATTACGTGTACTTTGTTAGGATCTCCAATATTTATTAACCCTTCTTTTTATATTATTTCCTTCGAATAGAGTGAGAACAGATGCTCAGGATTTTACTACACTAAGACCATAGTCTATCTGGAGATTACACAATTTCTTTATCTCTAAGTCTCTAAATGTTTCCTCTAACCTGGGTTACATTACAAGATCTAGCACCAGCCATAGATCTCTTACTTCATTAGCGGTCCTAGTTGAATCTCTAAATGGTTTTCTTAACTCTGACTTTGTTCTGAGATTCAGTGCTGGCCACTCATTTTAACTTTACCTTACCCCTGGTTCATCTTTTAACACTAGGTAATTTATTTCTTCTTACCTCTGAATCTCGCAATTTAACTTTACTTGAATTTACCCCAACCACAGGTTCATCTGGAGATTCAGAGATGAAGGAACCACCAAGTCACTAAATAAAAATCTTAACTCGAGTCTCATCTGAGATGAGATCAACAATCCTCACTAAGTCTCTGAATTTTTAAATTAACCTTAGGTCCATTCAAAGATTCAGCGACAAGGTGAAAGGATAACTTTGTTCTGACTCTGAGTCTATCTAGAGATTTAGAGATAACTAATACTCTAAATTACTGAACATTTTGACTAACTCAAGTTCTATTCAGATATCATGTGTACACCACAAGATCAAAATCATATCAACGGTCCAAATCTTTTCCTTATCAACTCATCTCTTAACTTTATCTTGAATCAAGTCATCTAGAGATTGCGTGACTAAAGAAAATCACAAACTTAGATAGTTAATCCTTTACCCATGGTCAAATCTAGAGATTACACATAAAGAAGCATTATTGAACTAGTGTTTTTAACTTGACTAGACTTATCTGTACCCTGGTTTGATTTAAATATCACATGAAAAGGAAATTGATAAGTCACTAAATGCATTACTTAACCTACACAATGAGATCTTAATCTACGTCTTGAGTTGAATCTCTAAATCATTCTATAATTTATCAATTTATCTAGAGATTAAATGACAACCCTTGATCTTGAATTACAATAAATGGTTCATACTTGATTTCATAATCCTTGGCACTAACTTTAGTCTATTCTAAGATTAAGAGATAAAGGCTATCTCTGAATTGTTGAATGATCTGACTAACCTTGGGTTTAATCTGGAGATCTTGCTCTAGCCCTCAGATATTTCTTTGATCAATGATCACTACTAAGTCTATGAATGTTTTTGTACTTGACCAAATATTTTTTAGATTAAGAGACAACCCTTGATCTTTCTTTTGATCCAATGGCTCGCACTGAATCTCAAGACTATTTTCTTAACCAAAATTTCATTCTGAGATCACATGACCAAGTCACCTCTGAATATCACAATAAAATTCACTTGATTTGGATTCAACCACAGGTTCATCTAGAGATTGGGAGATGACTAATACTCCAAGTCTCTGAAAGATTTACTAACTCTAGAGTTAAATAAGAGATTACACACAAACCAATGGATAAAACCAAGGATGACACAAGATCGACGACCCTCTCTCAATTGCTAAATAAAATATTGACCTTAGATATTATCTGGAGATCACGCACTAGCTTCTCATCTAAAATGAGATCAACGATCCTTGCTGAATCTTGGAATATTTCACTTAAATATGATTCCCTCTAGAGATCACGTGACTAATAAAAAAGTAAACTCTGCCTAACCTCAAGTTAGATTACAAGATTCAGAGATAAGGATATCTCTGAATCTTCAAATATTTTTTTATAACTAGAGTTAAGTCATGACATCTAGCACTAGCCACATGATAAAAACTGCATCCACGGTCCTTGCTGAATCTCCCAATATTTGAGCTGACTTCATCTTTTTCTATCAATCACGTGCCAACCACATGATGAAAATGAGATTGACCGCCTACACTTCATCTCTAAATCGATAAGAGAATATTTCTTTATTCCCAAGATTAAGAGATAATATCTTGTGCCATGTCTCCAAACCATAAATAATATTCAGACTTGATCACGAGATTAGGAGATAAAGGCAAGGATAAAAATAACATGACTTAAAACACTTAAGGTACTTGACAAAAGTAACTTCAAAAAATAACAAGGTCATTAAGGTCTATGGTTTTTCATGGTAAATACACAAGAGACCTAGTGTTTAAGGCCTTCATCCATTTTCAGTACCACATTTCTTAGCAAGCAGACATTTGAAAAAAAAATTAATGGCACACTTGAAGACACTTTTAATTTTAAGGCATAAACAAACATTGGGAACCAAAACTTTTAGCAAGACTCAGAAAACACAAATAGTCCCAACAGTGGCTCTATTTGAGGATGCTTTAATGAAAGTTCAAGGCAAGAAATATAGATATCTAGGAGGTGGACCACAACTGCACTAACCTATTTTAGAAACAAATACACAACTGGGAAAAAAACACACAACAAGAAACAAACGCGCTTGTACATAAAATAAAAAACTACCATGGATGGAAAGAAAAATGAATTGAAGAAAGGCTTTAAGAATTGTCCATGCAGTGGTAATTCAAACACCTCACCATCCATATTCTTAAGAAGATATGAATCCTTACCAAAAATATGATGAATAATAAAGGGGCCCAACCACAAAGACTCAAATTTTTTGTGCTTTCCTTTGTCCTCAGCCCTAGCAT
Organism: Thuja plicata; assembly: GCA_018584345.1. Taxonomy (NCBI): domain Eukaryota; kingdom Viridiplantae; phylum Streptophyta; class Pinopsida; order Cupressales; family Cupressaceae; genus Thuja; species Thuja plicata. The sequence continues at coordinate 2,792,690 of MU224721.1, read as the reverse complement.
TCCATTATAATATCATGTCATTTGGCTAGAATTTCCTAGTACTAGCCCTTTTATCAAACAAGTATTTCATCTTTTTCTCATTCCTTATGTTTTTGTTTTGTCCTTCCCTTCTGTCTTCATCAAGCTCAATCAACTGGACCATTCTATTTTGTAAAGCATCATTTACTTCTAGCTCTTGATCCATGATAAACTGGTAAACATGCAGCAAATTGTTGATAGGAAACCTATCCTACACTCCATACACTAGTCCAAAAGGTGACTTACCAGTGGCCACCTTGATTTTCACTATGTCAGTCCATAAAGCCAACTTCAACTTTGAATGTCATGCCCTTTTATTTGTCTCCAAGGTCTTCTTCAAGATTTATAGAATTCTCTTATCTCTTGATTCCACCTATCCATTTTCTTGTGGGTGATATGGAGAGGAATAAGATATGACTATTCCATTTACATCATAGAATTCTTGAAACTCTAAAGACCTAAAACACTTTGCATTATCTATTACCAACTTCAATGGGACACCAAACCTAGTCAAGACATTCTCCATTAAGAAAGTAATGACCACTTTACTGGTTTCTCCTTTTGTAGGGACTTCTTCAATCCATTTTGTAAAATAGTCTGTAGCAACAAGGATCCAACTATGTCCACCACTAGAATTTTCTGCAAATTCTCCAATGAAGTCAATTCCCCACATAGTAAAAGGGGCGTGAGCTTGCACTAGATTTAACAACAAAGCTCCTGAATATTTTAAATTTGAAGAAAATATTTGATAGGGTTCACATTTTTGCACAAAATTGAAATATTTCTTAAAAATATAGGGCCAATAGTAGCCAGCCCTCATAATCTTATGGACACTTGTCTTACTAGAGAAATGTCCTCCACACAAACCTACATGCATTTCTTTCAAAACTTTATCTACTTTCCTTTCATCTAGACATAGAAAGAGGACACCATCTCTATTTTTCTAGTACAATGCTCCCTGTACTAAGGTATATTTCTAAGATTGTAACCTTATAGTCCTCTTCTGATTATCACTCATAGTGTCAGGGCATTTGGCATTTTTGAGGAAGTATACAATATCAGAATATCAGGGTTGTCTTTCAATACTAGTGACTGTCAAGTATTGCAAGTCCATATTGTTGACTTGCACTAGATCCATATTTTATTTTATCATAAGCTTGGCTAAGCCCAATCCTCTCACTAATTTTGTGATATGAATCTCTAGATTGAATTCTTAGACCCTGTTTATCCACTTACAACTTTTCCCAGTAACCTCTGACTAGGTAAGAACATCTTTTACAGCTGCATGGGCTACATATGTCACCTTTGAGAAAACAAGATAAGGGCTAAAATATTTGACAGCCTTTACTAGTGCATATGCATGTTTCTCCATTACCTCATAATTCAATTCTGCATCTTGGAGTGATTTTCTATAAAAATAAATAGGATGTTCATGTCCTTCTTCATCCTTTTGCAGTAGTACAACAACTATTGTATGGAAAGATGCAAAGGAGAAGAGTGAGAAAGGTTTACTATAATTAGGATACTTAGGATTAGGGATTCCTAAATTTCTTTCTTTATCTTGTCAAAGGAAACTTGTGCCTAATTATCCCACTAGAATTTAGCATCTTTCTTTAAGAATTTTATTATTGGCTTGACAATTTCTATAAAATCTATAATAAATCTCTTGACAAAATTTATCTTTCCTAAGAAAGACTACACTCCTTTGACATTCTTAGGGGCAAGGACCTTTTGTATTTCTTCTACCCTCTTAGGTTCAATCCTTACTGCTTCTTTTGATATAATGTGCCCTAGTAATTTCCCCCCTATTACTACAAATTGGCACTTCTTAGGGTTTAAGGACACTCCATATTCCATAACTTTAATTAATACCTTTTCTAAGTGATCACAATGATCCTTTTCTTCCTTAGAATATGTTGTCAAGTCATCCTAGTAAATAACCATAAATAAATCAATAAAATCCTTGAAAGAAACATCTATAGCTCATTGGAATGTTTCTCCTACATTCATTCGACCAAAAGGCATCACGATTTACACATAAGCTCCCCAAGGGGTTGTGAATGTAGTTTTGAACTACTCTAACTCCTTGACCAGTACTTGATTGTATCCAGAGAAACCATCCATCATGGATAGTAAGTCACAACTAGTGACTTTATGCAACATTGCCTCCATATTGGGCAAAGAATAATTATCTTTTAGAGATGCTAGGTTCAAATTTCTAAAGGCCACAGACAACCTTAGGTCCCCATTTTTATTCCTGACTAAGACCAAGTTAGATACCCAATTCTAATGTCTTATGGGTTGGATGCTACCTTCTTCTCTCAATTTCATCAATTCTTGTTGCATTTTAGGGGCCAACAATGGGTCAATAGGCCTCTGCTTCTATTTGAACGGTCTAATCTCTGGATTCAATGGGATTTCATGTTGAAAAAGGTCTTCTCTATAAGATTTCAAATCCTCATAAGACCATGCAAACACCTACTTGTTTTTTTCTTAATATCTTTATCATATTTTTTCTTACATGGCGATCTAAGTTCCTTCCAATGTACACATTTTGAGGTACTCCCTATGATCCAAGGTTTACCTCTTCAAGGTCCTCAAGCTTGCCATTGCTCCTTTTTTACATAAAGTTATCTTGGTCATTAAACAATACCTCTAGTTCAACTAACCTCTTGGTTATCTTATTTGAACTCAGCTGGACCACTTCATTTCCAAAGACCACGTCTTAGCCATTAACTACTTAAACTAATGCATTGCAATCCACATGTTGACCCTTAAAATGGTCAAGACACTATACAAACCTAAGGACATCTTGATCATCCTCAAAAACTTGCCAATTATACACATTTTCAGGCACTACAAATCTATTCTTGACCTCCATAATTGATACCCCATTTAAAGTAGAATCATCACTCTTTAAAGAAACATTTGCCAAAAAATCAGCCATAATATTTTTTTCTCTCAACCCAATTAATCTTGAAAGCATTAAAGAATTCTACTTGATCCCACACTGCATGTTTGTATAGTTTTAACCTATCATTCTTCACAACATATTTGGATCTAACCTGGGCTACTACCAATTCAGAGTCTCCAAAAAATTTTAAACATTTGATACCATGTTTTGATGCAATGTTTAACCCTAAACATAGGGCTTCATACTCAGCAGTGTTATTTGTACATGATAAAGATAATAAGAAGGAATATTTGAATTTGGTACCTAATGGAGAAATGAAAAGGAGACCAACTCTTGATCCTTCCTTTGAACAAGCTCCATCAAAAAATATCTTCTATAGACCATTTTGTTGTGTGAACAATTTATCCACCAGTGGATCATTGTTTCCGCATTCTGGAAAGATCTTTTCTATTATGAAATTCTCCATGTCTACTTCAACACAACAATTGAGCCTATCATTTGATACCTTTTCAAGATTGACTGGTGCACATGGATCTTTGTACAATTTGACTTCATTTCCATTGACAGGTACTTTCCCATAAGACAGGTCCAATTGTACATGCCCCCTACTACGCAGCCCATTGTCTAGACAACAACATGCCATAATGGGGTTGAGTATCCACAACAACCACATCCATCTTGTATGTGGCCTTAGGAAATAATGCTATTTTTACCTCAACATATTTTAGAGTTCCCACAACAGGGACCTCTTTTTTATCCATGACATAACATCTCCCATAACAAGTGTCCACACTCATTCTTAGTTCTTTCATTACTTCATATGGCATGCCATTGATAGCAACACCAGAGTCAATCATGCAATTCTTTACAAGATATTTGTTAATTAACAAAGTAACATAGAATGGGTCCACTTGGGATGGCTCTTGGGTAATAATATTACCCACATACAATATAGGGGAGTTTGGGTCAATGGAAACTTCCTTTTTCTTATTCTCCTTCCTGTTTGGAATGGGAACATCTTCAATTCCTTTGAAAATTGACATTGAAGATTCTTTGTGTTCTTTTATCGTTAACAATTCCAATAATGAGACTAAAATTTTTATTTGAGTTAGAGAATGCTTCATGTCAAATGCAGGTAATTCAAAAAACACATCGGTTTCTCCCTTACCTTTCTTGGTCTTATCAACAACACTCTATTCTTCTATTTTCTCTTCCTCTTTTTCCTTTTGGGAAAAAGAGGATTTTTCTTGTTTAATATCTTTCTTTTCCTTGTTATCCTTAATAGGAGTTTCAACAACAACTTGTGGATCTCCTTCCTTGATGAATACAGAAGCAAGTTTTCCCTGACCTAGCTCTACCCTTGTGTTTCTTAAATTATAAGCACTCCTTGCCTGGCTTATTGCTGCTATAGTCAAGCATATTTTTTCCTCATCATTAGGTATTCTAAAATAGGGATTCTCTTCATCATCACCCACTACATTGATAGTCCTTTGTGGTATAGTACTAGCCTCATCATTTGAATTAGAAACTAGTTGTGTCTGGTACTCTAGGTATTGTTGGTACTGTCCTCCCTTGTTATTTGTATTTTTAGGAGATTCATTGTTCTATAGAGACCATGGGTAACATTTCCTCATGGTGAATATATTGACAGTAAGACCCTCTTGTCTTGAACTTGTATTTTCATTTCCCTCTTCCATTTGATCAGTTAGAGCTTGGGCTATACCACACTGATAAGAAGAGTGAGGCATGTTACAAGTAGCACACCAAGGAGTATTATCCACATTGTTTGTTGATGTGTACTGGAGTCTCATTGCTACAACAAATTCAGCTTGACTCTGCTCTGAGATCTTTCTCCTAAATCTCTTAGGGTATTCACAACCCTAAACTGAGGTAAGTCACTATCAACTTTACATCCCCTTCAAGACTTGGTCCCCATCGACATGTTATTCATCTTTCTCACTGAACCTACACAAATAGATTCATTCTACTTACTCAATCAATGTTTTCAGAACACTGCTCTCAGTCTTTTCCCTAGCTGGACTCTTATCGAGCTCGCCTAGGGTAAGATATCTAGACTCATAACTGTTGCTTCTCCTACCAAAAACAAAAAGGAAAATATTTACATGGGCTCCTCTCGAGTTCCATCCCAACACATGATTTTCACCATGGACTCAGGAATATCAAGGGGCCATTACTGTTTACAACCTAGAACGGGTGAAGAACTAACAACTTGCAAAACATATATAAAGTAAACTTATCTACTTGCATTCAAAATGAACAACAAAGCTTGATATTCACTAAACACACAGTCTACAATTTCTCATTTCTAGAAAGGAAATCAAAACACTCCAATAATTTGCAACTCTGTAACTTCTTGTAACTTCTCTTCTTTTGCAACCTCTATCGCTCTCTAAATGAAGGCTTGGGATGTCATTATTAACCATCCCATCATTGGAACAACCCTAACTACCCACTCAATCCCAAGTGTCTCTTCAGGAACCATTACAACTACCCATACTGTCCACTAAAGACAAGATCCACTTTTCATGGGCCATTACAACTGAATTTACCAAGCAACAGTAATGCAAAACCGAGCACCAGTCTTAATCTGGTGCCAGTGTTAACCAAAATTCTCAATGTTAACTGAAATTCATAGTGTTAACCAAAATTCACAGCATTAACCTAAATTCATAGTGTTAACCAAAATTCCCAGTGTTGACTGAAATTATGAGTATTAACTAAGATTCACAGTGTTAACCGAAATTCCCAGTGTTAACCAAAATTCCCAGTGTTAACCACAATTCACAATGTTAAACCGAAAGCAAGTGATACTGAGCTCCAATCATACTGAGCAACTTATCAAAAGTTCATGATGCCTTGGTTGGATTTCCAGAGGCTTAAAAACTACCTCACACACACACACAACTAAAAGAAACCAACTTAAGCAACTAGAGTGCTTGTTCATCAGCTTGACCCTTTTTTCCACTCAGTCATTACAAGAGTGAATGAACAAAACACTTTACAAACCAAAAAAACTAATCTAAGAGTTCTTAAGGGTTTTTCACCCTAGTTCTTTAGGTGCTCCTGCACCATGCTCACCCAACAAAGAGAAATCAACTTCCAGGTGATTGGATCAGGTCGGGGTCATTGCCCAACTTTTTGAACTTGATTTCCTGCACCCATGTGGCTTCATAATTGGCTTGTCCCTGCCACTTGACTAGATGCTCCATGTATTTTGTTGTTCTAGTCTGCTTGGAAACTCTTGAATTTAGAATATTATATGCTCTTGTCTTTGGGGTTACTGGAAGTGTTAGTGCCTTGAGATCCTCTATTGTTTCTATTAAATCAAGATCTTCTTCTGGAATTGGTCCCTTGTAGGACACCATATCTGCCACATTAAAGACTGGAGATAAACCTATATCAGTAGGAAGGTCAAATTTGTAAGCATTAGACCCATACTTTGCCAAAATTTCACAAGGGCCTATCTTTCTCATCTGAAGCTTACTCGAGACACCTTTTTTCAACCGTTCTTTTTTTAGGTGCACCATGGCCAAATCTCCAACTTGAAACTGAACATCTCTTTTTCTTTCATGTTCCTTCTGCTTGGTGTGAGTTGCACTCTCCACTAATGTCTTCTTCACAGTATCATGGACTGAGCAAAATCTTCAGCATAACCACTCTTCTTTGCATTGTTTCCAAGATCCCCGAGTTCACATATACCCCTGGGATGAATCCCATATACTATTGAAAAAGGGATTTTTCCAGTGGATCTATTGACTGTATCATTATAGGAAAATTTTTCCTGTGCAAGTAACAGATCCCACGACGGTCCATAATATTTTGTAAGACATCTCAAAATATTTCCTAGACTTTGGTTCACCACTTCAGTCTAACCATCGGTTTGTGGGTGATATGCCAAGTTGAAAGAAAGATTTGTACCAAGCTTCTTCCATAAGGTTTTCCAAAAATGACTCATAAACTTAGAGTCTCGGTCTGATACAATACTCAAAGGTAATCCATTTATCCTTACTGCTTCTCTCAAGAAAAGATGTGCTATATAGTAGGCGTCATGTGTGGTCTTTCATGGCACAAAGTGAGCCATCTTGCTGAATCTATCCATAATCACAAAAATATTGTCCATTCCTAGCTTGGTCTTAGGAAGTCCAACCTCAAAATCCATGCTAACACACTCCCAAGGTTGGTTTGGGATTGGAAGTGGTTGATACAATCCTTCATTTGATGAATTACCCTTGGCATTTTAACAAACTATGCAAGTCTCTACATGCTTCTAAACATCTTTGCTCATTCTTGCCCAATAGTAGTACCATTGCACCAATTCTAAGGTTTTATGTACCCGAAAATGTTGACTCATTGAACCATTATGATTCTCTTGTAATAATTTATCCCTCATTGAACCTTTTTATTCATAGAGTTTTCCTCCTTTAAATAGAATTCCTTCTTGTAGGGTGAAATCAGAATAATCACTATGAAAGTGATTCGAAAAATCTTGACATACCTTGTATGCTGCTGAAAAATCTTCATCTGCTGAACACAGATCCTTGAAGCTGTCTATACCAATGCTTCTTAACTAAATTTCTTGCACCATGAGGAGGCTTCTATTCAATGTATCTACTACCTTTTTTTATACTCCCTTCTTGTGCTTGATGGTGAAGGTGTAGGCTTGAATGTACTCTACCCATTTCATATGCTTATGGCTTAGTTTGTCTTGAGATTTCAAAAAACTTAAAGATTGATTGTTGGTAAAGACTACAAATTATTTGGGAAGGAGATAATGTCTCCATTTCCTTAGTGCTTGTACTAATGTGTACATCTCAAAATCATATGAGGAATACTTCCTCTTTGCATCATTCAGTTTTTCACTATGAAAAGCTATTGGTTTTCCCTCTTGACTCAAAAATGCACCTATCACAACATTGCTTGCATCACATTCCATAGTAAACAAATTATCAAAGCTAGGAAGTGTAAGAATAGGTTTATTTTCTATCCTTTTCTTCAAATCCTCAAATCCTTTATCAGCTTGCTCATTCCATTGGAACTTTTCTTTCATACCTCCTTTTATGGTATCTAAAATAGGTGCACTGATTGCATTAAACTACCTAATGAACTTCCTATAGAACTGTGCTAGTCCATGGAAGCTTCTTACTTTTGTGGCTGAATTAGGTGTAGGTCAATTCAAAATTTCTTCCACCTTGTCGATATCCATCTTCAAGTTACCTTCTGAGATAACAAAACCCAAGTATACAAGTTCTTGCTTCATGAACTCACTCTTTTCCAAGTTGATTGCCAACTTCTCTTCATGCAATCTTTGCATCACCATTTGTAGAATTCTGATATGATCCTCCTTGGTTTTTCTAAACACTAAAATGTCATCTAAGTAAACTACAACCTATTTTCCAATGAATTATTTCAACACCTCATTCATTAATCTCATAAATTTGCTTGGGGCATTTGACAACCCAAAAGGCATACAAAGCCACTCATAGAGTCGCTCGATAGTCTTAAAAGTAGTCTTCCACTCATCTCCACCTTTGATTCTTATCTATTGATACCCACTCTTAAGATCTATCTTGGAGTGATACTTAGCCCCCCCTAGACAATCCATCAAATCCTCTATCCTATGGATTGGAAATCTATACCGAATGGTAATCCTATTTATGGCTCTAGAATCTATACATAACCTCCAAGTAACATTCTTCTTTGGGGATAGGACTGTTGGAACAACACATGGACTTATGCTCCTTCTAATCAGTCCTTAATCAAGAAACTCTTGAATTTGGTTTTCTATCTCCACATTGTGTTGTGGAGTCATTTTATAGGCAGCTTTTTTGGGAATTGAGGCTCCTGGGATGAAGTCAATCTGATGACTAATGGATCTCTTAGGTGGTAGACTAGTTGGTTGACCATCACTAATGATGTCTTGGTATTGAATCAACACCTCTTTCACTTCTAAGGGTAACTCTTCCTTCGTATCCCCTTTATCATTCTTTGGCTTTAGAAGCAAAGCATAGCATACTCCATCTTCTTCCTCCAATGTTTGTAAGAACTCTTTCTCACCTACTAACAATATGTTAGGACCCTCTTTCTTCACTTCATCTTCTTCCAAGATTGACTGAATCTTGAAGATTACTCCATATTTCTTAAATGAATAGGATTTCTTAGCTCTGTCATGTACTGTAGCTCTATCAAACTGCCAAGGTCTACCCAATAATAGATGAAAAGAATCCATGGGAAGTATATCACACAACACTTGGTCCTTATATCTCCCTATAGAAAATTCTACCCAAGCTTGTTCATTAACTAGTACATGTTGATCTTTATTCAGCCAAGTAACCCTATAAGGATTAGTATGAGGAATTATTTTCAACTTTAAATTTTCAATAGCTTCTAAAGAAAAAATGTTATCAGTGGAACCTTAATCTATGATAAATTTATAGACCTTACCGATTACCTTGCATTTGATTTGAAATAAAGATCATCTTTGGCTTGTCTCTTCTTTGCTAGGTTCTTTGAGGAGTGCTCTGTGAAACATTAGATTCTCTCCATTCTCAAAATCTAGTGCAAATTCAGCTGTCTTGTTTCTAGAAGACTCTTCTTGCACATAGTGGACTCTCCTTTCTCCTCCTTGTGATGTAAAACTCTTCTCAGGACACTGATATGTAGGATTTTCAAAATTCTGACAGTTGTAGTACTTCATTGAAGAGAAGTAAGATCTCCTTCCTTGGTTATTATTTCTTCCTCTTGTACTACTATTTGAACCCCTTCCTAGTTTATAACCACCTCTTGTGTTACTAGATTCTCCTTGATTCTCAGTGAGTTTGGACTCACTTTGATTTCTTCCTCTATATCATCCTCTATGACCTTTGATGTCTCTTCCTCTTACTCTACTATTTGAATCTTGCTTCTTCTTGAATTTTTCCTCCACCTTGAGGGCTTGCTGGTAACATTGGTGTACAATCTTGGGGTTTAAGAGACTAATTTCCTCTTGGATACTCCACTTGAGACCATTAAGGTACCTAGCCACTTTCAGGCTTTCTTCTTCCATCACATGTGACCTTAAGCATATCTTGTGAAACTCTTCAGTGTAGGAACTGACTTCTAAATATTTTTGTCTCAGATTCAGTCTCTTTTTGTGCAATTGCACTTCATAATCATCAGGAAGGTAAGTTTCCTTCATCTTGGCCACCATACCTTTCCAACTGGTTATCATCTTCTTTCCTTCTTTAGTCCTCTCATCTTGGAAAAACCTCTACCAAGTGAGAGAAGTTCCTCTCAATCTTGTTTTGGCTATTCTTACTTTCTGAGCTTCAGTCACATTATCATAGTCAAAGTGATTCAAGACCTTCTATCCATTCCATGATTAACTCTGGTTCCATTTTGCCACTAAATAGAGGCACACCTTCTAAGGACTTACCACTCATTGCCTTCAATGCTTTCAAGAATGTCTCTCTTGAAGCACAAGGTCTGGCTCTGGTATAATATCTTCCTTGACCACTGCTTTACCCTTTCCATCAACTTCTCTCATTCATTCATTGATTGTTGCAGTCCTAAGATACAGTTCTTCCAAATTAGCAGCCATTTCAGCCAACTGTTCCTTCAGGAGTCTATTCTCCTCTCTTTTCTCTTCCACATCTTTTGTGAGTTTTGTGTTGCTCACCATCTTGGATAAGTTGATAGACATTCCTACATATAACATCCAAACAACACACGCCCAAATATTTTAGGGCTCTGATACCAATCTGATGTGTAGTGGAGTCTTGTTTCTACTACAAAGTCAGCTTGACTATACTCTAAGATATTTCTCCTAGATCTCTTAGGGTATTCACAACCCTAAAATGAGTTAAGTCACTATTAAATTTACCTCCCCTTCAAGAATTGGTCCCCATCGACATGTTATTCATCTTTCTCACTAAATGTACACAAATAGATTCATTCTACTTACTCAATCAATGTTTTTAGAACATTGCTCTCAGTTTTTTCCCTAGCCAGACTATTACCGAGCTCACCTAGGGTAAGATATCTAGACTCATAACTGTTGCTTCTCCTACCAAAAACAAAAAGGAAACTATGTACATGGGCTCCTCTCGAGTTTCATCCCAACACATGATTTTCACCGTGGACTCAGAAATCTCTAGGGGTCATTAATGTTTACAACCCAGAATGGGTGAAGAAATAACAACTTGCAAAACATAAATAAATTAAACTAATCTACTTGCATGCAAAAGGAACAAAAAATCTTGATATTCACTAAACACATAGTCTGCAAATTCTCATTTATGGAAAGGAAATCAAAACACTACAATAATCTGCAACTCTATAACTTCCTGTAACTTCTCTTCTTTTGCAACCTCTACCGCTCTCTAAATGAAGGTTTGGGATGTCATTATTAACCATCCCATCATTGGAACAAACCTAACTACCCACTCAATTATAAGCATCTCTTTAGGAACCATTATAACTACTCATACTATCTACTAAAGACAAGATCCACTTTTCATGGGCCGTTACAATTGAATTTACCGAGCAACAGTAATGCAAAATTGAACATTATTCTTAATTGGGTGCCAGTGTTAATCAAAATTATCAGTGTTAACTAAAATTCATAGTGATAACTGAAATTCACAGTGTTAACCAAAATTCACAGTGTTAACCAAAATTCCCAGTGTTAACCAAAATTCCCAGTGTTAACCAAAATTCCTAGTGTTTACCAAAATTCCCAATGTTAACCAAAATTCACAGTGTTAAACCGAACGCCAGTCATACCAAGCAGCTTATCAAAAGTTCCTGATGCCTTGGTTGTATTTCCAGAAGCTTAAAAACTACCTCACACACACACACACACACAACTAAAAGAAACCAACTTAAGAAACTAGAGTGTTTGTTCATCAGCTTGACCCATTTTTTCACTTGGTCATTACAATAGTGAATGAACAAAAAAATTTACAAACCAACAAAACTAATCTAAGAGTTATTAAGGGTCTTTCACCCTAGTTCTTTAGGTGCTCCTATACTATTTGTGCTATTTCTCTTTAGAGGATTAGGGTTTTCTCTTTTCTTCTGGTTTTATTGATTTTCAATGATAGGCTTTCCATCTTTCCAATTTCTTTTATATGGCATATCCTTTAGATTTGGTTTCCTATCATACCAATGATACTGGTACTTGTTATCATGAAAACTTCTATCACTTTTATCCATTTAGCAGTAAGATCCTTCACTGCACTCATCAATTTATCAACCTTATCATCCTCTTTGACAGGTTTACTTGTTTGTCCTCTTTCTTTCCAAAGTTTACCATCCTCTCTTTTTCCCATCTTTCTTGAGGCTTGCCTATTTCTCTCAATATCAATATTTGTTTTGTAGGCATCTCTTAGGGTACATGGGTTCTTATCCCTAAGAAGGTAGGACATCTTTCCATCGGCAGCATTGAAGTAAGTATTTTTAAAAAAATTGCTCATCTAATCTCAATACTTGGAATAATTTGTTCATGGCTTTCTGAAGTTAAATCAGCCATGCTCTCATTAGGGTATTTTATAATATTGTTAAATTAGTTCAACATATAACCTAAATTTACATGTTCTCTGTATTTCTCCCTAAAAGACATGAAAAATTCATCCCAAGATGCCATGCTGCCCTCAGGTAAATTCCTAAACTAGTCCCTAGCAACTTCTATTAAATATTAGACAAAGAGTTTCATGATAAAATATTCATTCTCAATTTCAAAATGAGTGATCTTATCAGTGAAAGATTTGAAATGTTCTTCACAAGAGATAATATTATTTCCAGTGAACTTAGGGATTCAATTTCTTACTCATTGGGGATCATGTTTAGATGACCAGGGATGCCATCAAAGAATAGAGGTTGGTATCTATCTAGATGGAAAAGTCTTGTTTGGAAATTTCCAAGGGAATTGTTTCTACTAGTGCCTACTACACCTCCTTGATTTTGAGTAGGTTGAAGAGCACCTTGTTTAGGATTATAGTTTTGAGCATTTGGATTAGGATGAGAAACTTGAACATTTGGCCCTAGACTACCTGGTGGGTTCTATTGCAGTGTCCCAGTATTAATAGGAATAGAGATAGTTGTAGTGGTATTTGTAGTAGCATGGAGGAAAGTTATTCTCATTTTCATGTCAGCTGCAGTAGCCTCCGACTCCATTTTTTCTATTTTCTTAGCTATATCCTCTTTTTATTTTCTTTCTTATTCAAGTTCTAAATCCACTTGGGACATATCAGAAGAGGTAGCTTTTGTTTGTTTAGGCTCATTTATATTGATGCCAACTTCTTTCTGTTTGCCTTTATCAAATACATCCTTGTCATTTTTCTTGAACTTTGCATTTTTCTAAATTTCAAGTGGGTACAACTATCTCATGATAGGTCCTTCTCCTTCAAACTCATCTTTATTAGGGATTGATTTATTATTTGTAGCTTGTTTCCTCAAGGCCCTAAGGTTACCAAACAATTCTTCATCTAATCCCTTGAACTCCCCATTTAGAATTTTGGCTTTTAGCTCATTGTTCTTGGTCTTCTTTAAGAGCTTATCTCTTTCAATAAGTAGTTCATATATTTCCTGCTCTTTCTTCTTCCTTGCATTTTCTATCAGTACCAGTTGCTCACATTCCTTTCTTATTAGAGCTAGAACTTCATCTCGCAACTTGTCAGAGTCATAGGATGCAATCTTAGCAGTAGATGTTTGTCCTTGCTGCTCTATAGTTTCATGTGTAGGGAAGAAACCTGCATCAGTCATCTGTATATCTCTGAAAGGATCAAAAGAAGTGTCAACAGCATAAGGGCCAACTGACCTTGAATTCTTAGCACTTTCAGATGAGGATGAAAGTCTCTAAGGGACATGGGTTTCCATTCTTCCTTTTGAAACTCTTGGGGAGTCATGATTTGACCCACCTCTTTTAGACCATTATCTTCTTCCAAGTGTATGGAGCTCTTCTACTATATGTTTCTCTAGATTACTTCTATATTAAAACCTGGTGTTTCTTTTCTAACTCATTTTATATCAGATAAGAATTTTCAAAGTTCAATATGCAAATACTGGAATGCACAAAGTATAGAGTCGCCACCCACAACTATGGGAAAGAATTTAATTAAAATGATCAAGAAATGGAACAACAGATAATTAGTCCCTATGAAATTTGGAATTCCAATTGCTCAAACCCATTTCTCCCCAATAGAGTTTCCATTTTGTTAGAGTTTTTTTTCTTGTATAACCTTTGTTAAGCATCACTGCTTGACTCTGTGATTCCCAAGACTTGAATCAAACAAGGAAAATTCTAATTAATAAGGATTTAATCCCCCCTATTCTTTGAGCTTCATAGAGCCAGGAAAGTGTACATTTTACAATTTACTAATTCACAGTAAATTTGACATTGGATCAAGGATTTTCACTAATTTTCTCTTTCCTTTTACTGCAATAAATGATCACACATTCTATATATGAATATGACCACTCTCATGCAGAGCTTTGCAGGCCAAACCATGAACTTGATAAGGGTGAATATTACTGAAATAAGGATTCTCATCCTTCTTCTATTTGAGTTCTAGACTCAGGCAGGCTGACCTAATGATTCACTCTCCAATGAATCAATAAATTACTTCTATTCTCCAATACAAATGATAAACATCTATGTTCTTTAAACTAAAATATAAAAGGGTTGTTTAGATTTGATGTTCATGATGATAACTACTAATCAAAATCTAGACGAGTGCCTAATCCATTGGGCAAAGAGTCAAATATAATATAATTTCACAATAATTTCTTAATAGAAACACACATGAAACTCAGATGAAATTCCTTACAAACCACCTTCTCATTCCCATACCCATGTATCAGATTCTTACACTAATATTTAGCCCTCTGAAACTACTTTTAAGATTTACTCCCTCCTTGAAAGAAACTCAAAAGCAATCTCACAGTTACCTTGTAACTATTATATTTAAAATTCCTTATAGATTAAATGCACATGAAATCAAACATAAATAAAAGAAGAGATCATAGATATGAAAAAAAAAATTCTATAGTATTTTATAAAATTTTTTTTGCTCAGTTAATTCAGAATGAAAAAAATCTTTAAAGCTAGACAAAATTTAGAAATTTGCCTCGCAGTTGTGAATTCACCATTCTTTACAATATAATACAACTTTCTATTTATAGTATACACTAGCCATCTTGGATTCCTGAAAGAGACAGGATGCAACAAGGTTAAGATGGCTAAGCAAAACCTAAAAGTGCTAGAAGAAAAAAATAGTTACATTTCTAGTCTGTGGAATAAATACACTTGAGTAGTTGATTGGAAATCATTCCAAATCCTTTTTAGTTGGCACCTTTATCCACAGATATTTAGGGTAACCTCTCAAAGTTGTTATGAAACCCAGTGACCACCAACATAGGATAAATTACACTAGTCTTGATGATGATTACCCTCCCTCTTCTCATTGATCAGGTTCCAAGTACCACTTTACTCCTCATCTATCACATCCAAGCCAATTGTTTCTAGTTTCTTCTTCTTTGGCTTGGTGATGTTGTCCCAAAGTATAAATTCATCCTCTAATAGCCAACTAAAACCTTGTATACTCTGTAATTGCTTCATCTTCCTATCCCTCCTAGCATCAATGATAGCCTTGCCATCTACAAAAAACTTAACAAAGTCTATTTCAGCTTTTAAATCTTCATCTAAGGCTATTGAAACTGTACATATATAGAACATTATCCTCTGTTATGAATGTCTCTTTCTTAAGAAGAAAAGTATCAAATTATTTTCTCCACTCCTCAAGGGATTCGATCTCATCATTTTCCTCTTTGATAGGAGGGTTAAACCTACTGAAATGAGGGCCAAACATGCTAACCCTTTCTTGAATCTGATTGGCTTTTCCTTTGAACAAGGACAATGATGTGCCAATTTGTTCTATCATTTCCCGCACCTACATACTACTTCTAGGAGATATGTCTTGTGAGGTTGTAATGCCTCTAGCCTTTCAAATAGGGACCCCCTTCTTGACCACGTACTGAATAATGGGTCCAAAGTTTCTATTTGGTCTTTTACCTCTATCTCTAAATCACACAATTTAATGTATGCCTTGTGCACTATGGCCAACCATCCCTTTCCTTAGTATCACTAGATTGGTCCTCTCCTTGACCTTTTGTGATATGTACTGGTGCATCTTCTTCTTCTTCTTCTTCTTCTTCTTCTCCTAACACCTTCACAATTTTCTTTAGCTTCCTCTCCATTGTTGTAGCCATCAAATTTGAAGTTATCTTTGGTTTAGCTTCATCATAGTTTCTAAATCTCTTGGCCTTTCTATAAATTTCCTCTGCAAGTAGAGTTGTGATAGCTACAGATGTTTCATCTATGTTTACTTCATAGGGAAATATCCCTACCCTCGGTACTACAACTTTCACATAGGTTTTATAAGTATCAAATAGAAAGAAAACATCATTATAATGTTTCTCCACTAGTAATACCAGGATTTTTCTCCTTAGTCTCATATTTTTTAGGAACTCCACAAAATAATTACCCATCACAGTATCAAAATTCTCCCCTAACTGCTGAATGAACTCGGTAATTTGAGCTATTATTGGTCAGTCCTAACTCCATACAACATCTCTAGTTGTAGGAAAAGTGTTATGTACATAAAAGAATATACAAACAAGTAAGGAACTGAACTTACACATAAATTTCTTTTCCTTCCTTATTGCTAATAGGTTCTCGGCAAGTTGAGTCAACTGTAACTTGACAAGATCATAAGTATGATCCTTCTTTACTATTTTCCATGCCTGATCAACTGCTACACATGGGACACTATCCAGTCCACTGGATTGATATAATTTATGTGTAATGAATCTGACTCTGAAATAAATTCCTTGATCAATGATAATAGAAATTGTCATTCCTCATTTGTTCCACTTGGCCAAAGTAAAATTTTCAATATACTCCTTTTTATGAAAACACATTGTATGCTTCCCTTGCATAATGGGATAGCCAATAACTTAATGAATAATGTCTTGTGTTATCTTTACTGGTCCATTTTCCAACCATAGAAACATATCATGTGTTTTTCTCAACACAATCCTGATCCATTCGACCTTAAAGTCACATGGGAAGTCTAGGGCAAAGACTAACCCTTTCTTGATAATATGCTAATGATCAACCTTTAAGACTCCATTTTCACATAATTTATCATAAGCTTACCATAATTAAAAGTCTCCAAATTCTCCAAATTTGCACATATAGCATGCTCTCACATCATGGATCATGAGTACCTTGGGCAGAATCAATGACAGGGCTCCCATAAGAGCTACCTTCATCGCAGTTTTAGGAATGGCTCAGAAATTCAACTATGCACACATGTCACTCCTTACCAATTGATTATTCATCATTGACAAGTCTTGTCTTTTCACTCCTATGGCTAAACTAGCTGCCATTTCTATAGGTTAGGGTTTGTGAAACAGGCTCTGTGTAACTTGGAAATAATGAGTCTTCAACCTTCTCAAGACTTTCTGATGATACATAGGTGGAATCTTTTCAAACTCTGCTCAAATTTCTCTTGAATTTCCTTGAGAAGTGCTCTGAAAACTCTAATCACTATGTGGAATGAAGAATGAGCATCTAAAATGATTATATACCCTCAAACAAACATATTAGGTCTTCAATAAATGCTTCATGGAGTGGTAGGTGGATAATAACTGTCCTTGGTCCTTGATTAAATTTCTTAGTTATCACACTTCACTCGGTCATAAAGTGACTCGGTCACTACTGACGCTCAGTTGACATATCATCTCGGTCGGTATGGTAGCTCGGCATATGCTGATACTAATGCTCGACATCAAATATTAATTACAGTTATTTTGCTTGGTTCTTGTCTCAAATATATCCTAATGTATCCTAACTTATGCAGATATGGATTTTAATACATCTTATGTTAGGAAGTAGTGTAAAATATAGCTTTTTTAGAAAATAGTTCCTCGCATACCTTTCTATTTAATTGGAAGTAATGTGATCACCTGATCCATTTGATTGGGTGATCTCGGCTTCACTAGATCCACTATCTTATCTGCTCAACATTAGGTGCTAGGGCTCTGGTCTTGCAATCTCTCTTGGTATGACTAATCTTGTTAAAAATATATGATAATCTTTAAAGGATCATAAGTTTTCATTAGTTTACAAGGAAACATTTTTGAACCATGGGTTACATGATCACCGAGTGACAGCATTCATTTAAGCGCAGAGGTCACTAAAAATGTCTTAGCAAAGTGATCACCAAAATTAGTGAACACCAATAGAACTATCGTCGACAGACAGTTCAAAGAGTAAATTGAGAGCATAGTTCAAAGATTAAACTAAGAGCACAGATCAAAGAGTAAACTGAGAGCATAGTCTACAAAGAATCACCGAGCATGATTCTACTGAGAGACAGTTTTATTTATGAGAAAAATGGATCTGATATACACGTTAGCTAAAGCACTTTAGTCTTAAAAATAGCTTTGTGCTTAGCTATAAAACCATTTCTTGAGGATCAAGAAAAACATAAGTAATGGTTTTAATTAGTTTAACTTATTTTAAACATGCAAACTAGGAGATCAAGGTCAAGTTGTAAACCTTTGATCATAGAGTTTTTCTTGTAAAGCATGAAACCTAATTAGGTCAAAAACTTTGTATATGTAGATGTATAATCAATCAAGAACATGATGATTGTAGCCGAAGAAGACATCTATTGATCAGATAGACACTTTCATGTAGGACACAAAAGGAAGAATTTAGTTATGAAGAACTAGATTCAAGGCTACCAAGTAGAACACAGGTATTATCCATCACAATAAGGTGATATTGTTTTTATGAACTCAAAGGATCTGTATTCAGCAATTCAATATTGCAATTTATCAGGTAATAAGTATTTTTGTCTACTCTCTAACAATTGTAGCAAATAGAAGAAATCATTCAAGAAGGTGGACTTAATAGGTTTATTGTAAATCTCTTAACTGAGTAGACTTAAAAAGTCTAACATGTTACTCCTAATAGGGTAAGATCATCAAAAGTGATCAAAACTTGTAGCCTTAACCAACACCTTCCATTCTGCAGATAGTGAAGCTTTCTGGGTTTCATCCGCACCACAATTTTTACCTTCTAACAGGGGTTTTCTACATTACCAATTCTTGTGTCATGTGTAACTAAGTTTCATGAATGTTTCTATGATTGTTTACATGCACCTACATTTATGTTATGATATTACATGCATAAGGTAGTAAAGAAATATGGTTGGTAGGACAAGAAAAGATTACTAAGGTTAATTGATAAAAGTTTTAAGTGTATTGATTCACCCCTCCCCTCTCAGTACACACCCTTACATTATTCCAACAATTGGTATCATAGATAGATCTCTTATTTGTAAAATTTTAATCACTTAAGAGAAAAGATCATACAATGGAAAGGTATAAGCTTGACAAAAATATTGAAAATCAGAAGTTGGAGATACATATTTTCTTTGAGAAATACAAAGAAGCAAGAAACAAGATGAATTAATTATTGTCTAAAAGAAAAGTCATGGCATCTCACTACAATTAAACTGGCTATCATGAAGAAGAGATGCCTGATTTATTTAACTCATTTGGATCTGCATCTAGTAATAGATCTGACACATCTAAAGGAAGCACTACAAGTCTGAATGAAATAAATAAATATCTAATTAAAAAAGTAAAGGTACTGCAGATCGTTCAAAAGACACAGATGGTAAGAATGATTGATGTTACAAATAATGTAAGACAAGGTGAACAAGAAAGAACATCAGCTATTTATGACAGGAGGTAGATCACTGAGAAGTTGCAAGAGAAAGAAACTGAGATACAGAGACTAACTGAACATCACGTAGAGATCACCAATCAAACAGTTCTTATGATACATGAAGCCAACCGAGTGAACATAGAACTTAATGGAAAATTGGAAGCTATTGGTGAACTAAGAGAAGAAAGTGAGAAACTAAAGCATGAAGAAAAGATTAAGCAACAACATAATGATATGATCCAAAAAGATGAATAAAGTACAAAAAGAATGCATGATTTTTTGAATGGACAAAGAAGACTCAACAACAATACCAGTTTAGGGTATACCAAGCGTGGAGAATCATCAAATCAATCTGATCAAAGGAATGTCTACAAAAATCCAAGAATAAAGAAGCATTCATGCAATCATTGTGGAAAACTAGGCCATACATCAAATGTTTGTAGGAGCAAAGCTAAAGGTATTCCTCAATCTACTTTTACATTCATAGGTAATTGTTATAACTGTAACAAGAATGGACACAAAGCACATGAATGCAAATCTAAGGTGAAAAAACCAAAGAAGGAATCCTACATGGAAAATATTGTTCTACTTGCAACATACATGGCCACACATCTCTTGAATGTTGAAAGAAGAAAAAGAAAGTTTGGAAAACCAAAGAAAAAGAAAATGCGTATCAGCCAAGAAGAGTAGGTAACTCATATGTTTGGGATTACAACATATGGGTAAATTGCACAACATGTGGTAGATATGGACACATAGCTACAAATAGCATGAGGAAATGGATACGAAGGTATAGACACTGGACTAACTCTGGAATGGCATGCTTACACTGTCATAAGGTCAGTCACCTAAGAAAGGACTATAGAGACCGAGTGATAGAGTCGAGCACTTTTGCAAATGGAAATTCTATTGAAGATATCAGGAGAATGAGAAATCAATTGTTAAGGAGAGCTTCAAACAATGATAATGTTGGACCAAGAACTACAGTTGGTGACACCTCATCCAATGGATCTGGTGATTCTACCACCCCCACCTAAGCAATGCAAGTAAGTATGGAACTGCACTGTACAAAGCTATATTTTACATCAGTTCCAATATTCATTGATAATATGCAAAATAAGAGTGAATGGAGATGCACTATGGTATTACTTGTTATGATTGTGTAAATCTAGTCTCATTAGTCAATACACACCAAGCATTGTCAGTGTACATATGAAAAACAACCAAGTTGCCAATATAAAATGAGCATCATCGGTAAACATGTGAAAATACAATCAAGTCTTCTCTACATACCGAGCACCATTGGTGAACATGTGAAAAGTACAACTAAGTTGTCACTTACCCTGAGCATTGTATACTCACCAAGGATGAAGACTTTGGTATGATACCCGAGAATCTTTGTTTTATCGACTAAGTAGTAGCTGGAGCATTCAATGAACCCCTTAGGTTATTTTCTATAAATATAGGGAAACAAAGAACTCATTCATTCGCCAAGTGAAAAAGTGAAAATAATAGAGAAAAGAAGAGCGACTAAGAGTGACAAGATTGCAAAATAATTCACAATAGATTCAAAGGCTACTCTGATAGATTTCAACCATCCACAACAAAGATCAAGTGAGTATCTAGACTCACCAATCACATAGTTCATTTACAAAGAAGCCCTAATTTCATGAACAATGGAAACTACCTTGTGAGTCTCAAAGATAAAAGACTCAAAGGACAAAAAGATCAACCTAATTAAGAACACAACCTGTAAGGATCCTAAGTATAAGTTTTTCCCTGAGGTTTCTTCTCAACTCGACGAAAAGGGAGCATTTCCAATTATCCCTTGTAGGGTTTTAATAGTTGAAGATATATGTGCATACATCCACTACAAGGTTGTAGAGATCGGAGATCTTGAGATTGAAGAAGCTTACCAGAAGCTATGCAATGATGGAGGCCTGAAAGACAAAAACACGCACATTGAGCTGAAAGGGTTAACCAATGGCCTACTATTCTTGATAGAGTTCAAGGCCGAGTGGATACACATTGTACTTAGTTGAGTACATGATAGAAAAATATGGTTGGATGAACCAAAACTGATCACAAAGGATGTGATTCACATTGTAACTATTTATCCATTAACTAACAAGGCAAAATCCCTAAAGCATCCTTGACGCCCCGAGATTGATAAAATAACTAAGGTAGAATGGGATGAAAGAGGGTTGAAACTCAATATAATCACCGACCCCAAGATGAAATTCAGTGCATGTGTGATTGGGTACAAGATATTTCAAGCTAGCAGAATGAACACCATAGCATGTGGAGTAGTTGACACTGCTTATAAGATTGTGAAGAAGGGACTTCAACTAGACTTATCCGATTTTCTACTGAAGAAACTAGAATAAAACATGATGAAAATTAGATCATCCAGATCTAATACATCTAAGTTTGGTTCCCTCCTTATGTGAACATTCTTCTATTTTCAGAATTTCTTCCCTTATGTCAGTAATGTCACTTGGGACACAACCCAACCAATAACTTCACATATTAGTGAATTCATTAAGTCACTAGGGACAACTTCACATCTATAATGGATGCATACTTCAGCACTTTCAAGGATAGAATGCAGAAGAGAATGAGAATCCCTACACAACTGATTGAACAATACAAAGATGACTGAAAGACCAAAAAAGGCATATTTAGCATATTAGGTAACCACAAACACTAAATAGTATGCTAAACCTATCTAATCTATCATGAAAGCTATTTGTTAAGGGAATTCATAAAATAAGCATGAAAACTCAAAAAAACCCTTCAAAGGAAGCTCTTATGTCCTTCTTTCTTCTCCATAATGGGATTGATGTTGCTCTTTGCACACACACTTTGCACTAGAAGCCAAGTTTGCTAATGGGAGTACTAGAAGTGAGTGATCTTGAGGTTTTCTCAAAATCTTGTGGTTCAACCTTGATTGATAGAAATACACCCATTTTATAGAAAATGAGATACAATTTGGTGAGATAGCACAAAATCTATGCACAAATGCAGATTTTGGTTGGTGAGATGCTTGGAAGCATGAAATGGGGGAGATGGAATAAGAAAATATTGGAAGATATTGAAGAAGCACCTTAATAGGGATGTGAATCCTCAGTTAAGGGATATGGAAATTAGGTGAGATTAGGAGGATATTAATTCAATTAATAAATCAATATTCCTCACAAATCCAAATTAGATTTATGAAATTATAAAAATCTCATAAATTGAAATTAGTTAATTAATTAATTATTGAAGACTTAGGGAAAAGGGGAATAAATAAAGTTTATTAATTTATTCAATTAGGACATAGGATAAACTATGGGTTATTCATCCAAAGTGGGAAATTAGTGGATTATAGGTTGAATTGAATGTGTTGATGTCAAATTGAAAGGATTTTGATAATATTGATAAGGATTTGGGTTAATTTTGAGGGTTCTAGAATATTTTAGGATATCATGAGGCATCTATGAGCTTTGACAATGCACCCACATAATGATGATTGGAAATGATTGAAAAGTGCCAATGAACTTTGATGGTGTTGTAAGATTGAAATTGGAATGGGAAAACATTGATGATCTTTGACAATGTTCCCGAAATGATAATCAGAAACAGTATTGACAATAATGAACAACACTATTGAATTGATATTAATAGATTGATAGCGATAACACCGATGATCTTTGACAATGTTATCAAATGGCTGATTAAGGGGATACCAAGCATCGATGATCTTGGAAAATGCTCCTGAAATGATGACAAGATTGATTGAATTGAAATAGGGTTTGATAGATTGGTTTGAAATTGGGTTAATTAGGCATCGATGATCTTGGAAAATGCCCTAGAATGGTTGGAATGAGTCCAAAAAATTCTGCAAGTGATTAGGAATAGAATAGGATAGGTTTTAATCAATTTAAGAAGGTTTGGAATGGTTTAAGATTGAATAGGATCGGTTTAGTAAGGTTTGGAATTGTATAGGATCAAATAGGATCAGTTTAGGGTTGATCAGAAGTGATTTGGAAAATGATCGATTTGATAGAGGAAGTAGAATTGTTAGTAAATAATTGAATAGTTTTGCAATATTCAATCATTGATGAAAGACACAATGCCACCATACAATAAAGATCATATGTGCCACATAGAGGAATAATTAGGTTGCAAAACAATGTTTCGATTGTAATGCTAAAAATGTTAAAACACGTAGACCAACAGGCTCGAACCATTTTTAGGTGTCTACATTTTGCCTCTCTTAGATACAATGTGATTATGAGCATTGTGTCAAAGAATCTTGAAGAAAATAGCATTAAAACATGCCCTAATGATAATGGGATACATAGGTTCCCCCTCGACAAATCATCCAAAAAATGTAAATGATAGGTCGATTTGTTGACAATGCCGAGATAGATTGACAACAACAATCAAATAAAAAATTGGAGGTCAAACACAAAAGATATGAGGTTCAAAGTGTCAAAAACATCACGACCAATACAAAATGCAAGGGTTACACATCCATCTAGGAAACCAAGAGGCTATAAAAGGGCTTGGAAGGGGTTTTGGAGCTCATTTTCACTCTCTGATTTGGAAGAATTGAGCTCTAGAGCAAGGAAGATGGATCGAGTGCCAATAAAGAATTAGCGCAGAGAATGAGTTTGGAACTTTCGACGCTCAGCTGATGCAGGACCTGATGTGTGCACATCTGGTCCTCTTAGTTGTTTACATCCTTTGCATGAATTTTGAGGTAGTTTTAGGGGTCAGACAGGGTCAAACAAGGCCTTGCAAGGGCTCACACATGCCACCTACGTAGGTGACATGCCCACCTATGCAGGCAGCGCAGGTGGGATAACCACCTATGCACCCAGTGTAGGTGGGAGGCCATTCTACGCATGTGGTAAGATAACATGTGCAGGTGGTCAAAAAGGCCTCAAATTAGGGTCCAAGGGTTCCTAAACCACCCTAAACTTCCCTAAAATAGTTAAAACCCTAGGACAAGGTCAAAATTGGGTCAAAGTAGGTCAAAAAAGGTCCTAGGTTGGTCAATAAGAAATAGAAAGTATAGAAGGTTGATCAAAGTCACATGGTGATCGTAGGAGGAGCTGCTAGTTCCGTAGACATGGGAGAGAAGACCGGTGTGCCTAGATATACGCCATCAGTTGAGCAGTCAGGAGAGGCAGATCCTAGCCTCTGTAGGATTGTACTATATTATGTACATGCCCAAGATTAGGGTGACCCTGGGATTGATCACAACACTGGTCGAGCGATGGCACTCAGAGACCAGTTCCTTCCACTTACCGATAAGGGAGGCGACCATGACGCTAGAGGATGTATGGCGCATCCTCAGGATTCCCATTCATGGGGAACTAGCAGAGTACGACCCTACTACAAGGAGATTAGCATTGCATTGGCTATTTGAGAGCAATGATGAGGATCTTGACATCTGTGATTATGAGATCAGATGGGAGATAGTTGCTAGGCAACATGATAGGTTGATCGCTATTATCTATGGAGTTATTACATTTCTCTTGGTACCAGATAGATGAAGCCATGGATTCCCTACTGGCTAGAGGAAGGTCCTTTAGCAGATGATCATGGATGGCACAATGTTTGCATGGGGGCCATGCATGCTTGTGATGACTTACTATCAACTCCATGAGCTTGCCTACCAAGGAGGGTTGTCGATCAGTAGCGGGATCACATTATTGTAGGTGTGGGCCTACGATCACATAGTTGTGTTATGACCTATTTCTTAGAGAGTTGTTCTACCATAGATGCCATATGTTTACTACTATCGAGGGGTCCTAGCATAGGGGCCACTAGGGTATACCTTGCATTTATGTCACGAGATAGATCTTCTCAAAGACTTTACCTGGCATCCATACAAAGATTGTCCTGGATGGGACAATCACGCAGATCACCTTCCTTACTATAGACAGGAGAGGTACTTCATTGGGAGGTTTATTATGGGTCATATAGTTATTGAGATTTAGCTCCTAGAGCAAGTCCAATGATAGTTTGGAGAGATATAGGGAGTACCGACAGTTACAGTGTTGTTTGCTTAGTCGAGGGCCAAGGCTAGGACATGGGGTGCAGCACTTAGGCCTCAAGTGGCCTATGCAGAGTTTGAGAAGTTACAACCCAAACCATGGGGAGTAGTTGTAGATGTGGCATATGCAAGGACCACAGATGAGTATGATAGATGGTTTTCTCAACACAGGCTGATTCCTCTGACAGATTCAGATGTTACGATACTGAGAGTGCGGGTGCCCAGAGATGAGAGCACCAAGGAGGAGGATGAGGATGATGGGGATGAGGAGGAGGATTCAGATGAGGATGATGATGATGATGAGGATGATGATGATGATGATGATGATGATGATGATGATGATGATGATGATGATGATGATGATGATGATGATGAGGCTAGCAATGAAGATGATGAGGATGATGAGGATAGCAAGGAGGAGGATGATGATGATGATGATAGGGATCTTGGTGATATGCTGATGCAGATAGATGAGGACAGGGATGAGCCACCATAGGGTCTTGATGACTGATTAGAGGATCATAGACAGTGCATTGTAGAGCTTATGAGTCAGATAGACTGGTTGGCACTTGAGAGAGATACATATAGGGCTACATGGGCTACAGAGCATGCATCATGGATTTCTGAGCAATCATCGCTCAAAGAAAAAATGGATAGGTTGACAAAAGAGAGGGATACATTGCTTACTTCTCGAGATATAGACAAGTCCAGGGCATAGAGGGCCGAGGAGGAGTCATGCCAGTTTATCAGTACTATCAGAGATGTAGGTACATGTGAGATTGCAAGGTTTCTAGGGGATGCCCGAATAGAGTCATAGTATTGGAAGGGTATGTATAGGAGAGATGTGCCGCAAGAGCAGTAGGCACCAAGTTAAAGAGCGTCATCTAGGAAATCATACTCCAGTAGGACATAGAGAAGTGGGGGAGTGCTGGGACTGAGGGGACCACCTAGATCAGGACATATAGGGCATCAGACAAGGGGACTCTCATCTTCCAGACAGTATGGGATCAAGAGGACTGAGAGAGAAGGGGTTGATAGGAGGTCTCTCTAGTAGAGGGATAATTTTGATAGACATGTGATGTGATTATGAGCCTGTGGGCCTCAGTGTATACAAACACTTTGATTTTTGTACTCTGATACTTTTTGAGACACATATATATGATATGCAGCTGTTTTATGATGCACAGGATGGATGTTTATGTATATGCTTTACTTTCCTATTCTATGATGATGCTTATATATTGCAATGTATTGCCTTTGTTACGCAATAAAATATGTTATGGATGCAATAATTGTTTTTGTCTTTTTATTTTTGAAATGTATGAATGCAAAATGTAAATGTATATTTAAAATTTTTCTTCATGTAAAAATGAATGAATGCAAAAATGCACATGTTTTTGTTGTTTTTCTATTTTATGAATGCATGTATGCAGGATGCACTTGTTTTTGATGTACCAGAGTACTAGACCAAGGCGATTGTGAGGACTAACTGAAGAATTGTTAGCAGAAAGTAGAAATTAGATGAAGAAAATGTTAGTATAAAGATGTTGGCTTTCAAAGTGAAATTTTGTGATAAGAGTTTATTTTGATATTGCAAAAGTGGATGTGGCACATCGTGGCACAAAAGCTAGAGCGCAAAAGTCATCCTTTTTGCATAAATAAACATGATGCAGACAGAGGATGACCTTCTCCATCCTGAAAGCATGTAGTAGACATGCCCCAGAATTTCATGAGATCATCAAATAGGCAGAAAAAAGATAAAGCGAAAGACTGGTCATGAACCATCCCAGCTACTCTCATAAGTTCAGATAATATCATCGAGTAGCATAGGAACATGAGCAAAAAAAGAAAATAAAAAATACTCACTGAAATAATTTGAGCCAACAACCATTCTGATCTTTTGTTACTTGCATTAAATCTTCATTCATTGATAGCTTAGATTGCAAATTGATTGATTGGATAATTGATTGATAGCTTGGACAGATTGATTGATAGCAAAGATTGAAAGATTGAACAGTCTAACTAGATTGAATGCTGAGTCACAATGATTTAGATCGCATATGATTTTGTTAAGCATATAGTGATGATTCTGCCACTGATGCTGAAAAACATGACGTTCAATTCACAAAAAGAAGACATGTACAAATTTATTGTAGATTTTTGAAAAGATTTTGCAATTTTTAGGATTTTTTAAATATTGGATATTATTTGGATTTTTTGGAATTTTTGCTTATTTGGATTTTTAGGATTTTTTCAGGTCATTAAGATATATACAATGTGTTATCTCCATTCAGATAGTCAAGGAATCTCATGGGTAAACCACGTTCAAGGTCTTTCCCCTAGTTCAAATTCAAATTCAAAGACGCTCAATGCCAGGAATATTCCCCCAGACAATAGAGAGGCTATGTATAGAGGCCAAAAGGATAGATAGACTGGGTATACCAAGGGGAAGACAAAGAAGATCAACCAGTTATAGGAAATAAAGGGGCACTAGAGTCGATTGAAAGTGAAAGATGTAATCAAGAAAGGACAATAGGATATCAGGTGGAACCATGATAGAGAATGGAGCAATGACTTGCTATGCGTGGTGCCTGTTTGCCAAGTTTTCACCATGGTACTTGCCCAAAGCGCATGTTTGCCTAGTTTTCACTTATGGACGAGATTTTTCTCTTGATTTCTATTTTTGCATGCCAAGATGCCTGTTTGCCAGGTTTTCATCTAGGCAACCATTTTTTCTTTTTTGATTTTTTTTGATATTTTCTCAAAAAAAAATTCAATTTGTTTGTACTTTTTTCAGGAGCTTTTTGCAAAAAAAAATTTTGTAATTTTTTCAAAAATCATGCATAATGCTTATGGAGGTGCATGTTGTTTAGTGCCTCTGGCAATGGTTCTCCCTCTGGTGTTGCAAGCTAATACACTCCAGACCCATATGATGTTGTGACTATGTAAGGGCCATCCCAATTTGGTTCAAATTTTCCAGCCTTCTCTCTGTGTGGCTGGGTTTTGTAATTCATCTTTAGAACCAAGTCTCCGATCTCAAAATGATGAGCTTAGACTTTCTTGTTGTAACTCCCTTTTAGGAAGTTTTGATATTCTTTCAAGTGTACCAAAGTGGTTTGTCGTTGCTCATCAAGCATTTTGAGCTCATGCAATCTGGAAACTCTATACTGCTCATCATCAATAATGCCTTGTAAGGATACTCTCAATGAAGGAATTTCAACCTCGAGGGATAATATGGCCTTAGTACCATAGACTAGAGAGCATGGATTAGCACCAGTGGGGGTGTGAATGTTGGTCCTATAGGCCCACAAAGCTGGGTTGAGTTGCAAGTGCCAATCGCGTCTAGTGTCATTGACAGTCTTTTGTAGGATCTTAATGATTGTCTTGTTAGATGCCTCTGCTTGGATGTTGCCTTGCGGGTAGTAGATGCTAGAAAATCCATGATGGATTTTGAATTTCTCACAAATCTTGGTAACATCTTTGTTCTGGAACGGGCTACCATGGTCAATAATAATGGCCAGAGGAACTCCATAATGGAAAATGATATAATTCAAGATGAATCTGGAAATTTGCTTGTCGGTGATGTATGTCATGGGGATAGCTTCCACCCATTTTGTAAAGTACTTAGTGGTTGTGATGATGTACTTATGGCCATCACAAGATAGGGGTGTGATCTTCCCTACAAGGTCAAATGCCCATTGAGAAAAGGGCCATGGAGAAACCACTAGCTGTAGATCCTGTGCTGAGGCGTGAATCAAACTACTGTGAATCTGGCACTTGTAACATTTCTTGGAAAATTTATGAGCATCTTGCTCCATGGTGGGCCAGTAGTATCCTGCTCAAACCAACTTCTTGGAAAGGCTCAAACCATTGAAATGTACACCACAAATACCATTGTGGACCTCATGTAAGGTACTGTCACCCTCTCGTGAATCGAGGTATCTAAGGAGGGTTTGGTCATAGACTCTCCTAAAAAGGGTGTCACCAACGATGACATAATGGGAGGCTTGATGAACAAGAGCTCGATGCTTGTTCTGGGATAAGGCAGGGGGTAATATCTAGGCATGTAGGTAATTGTAGACATCTTGATACCAAGGTGACTCGGGACCAACGATGTCACACACTACCTCAGATTGTGGAATGTTGAATGCTGGAAGTAATAGTTTCTCAATGATAAATTCACATCTCTCTTCATTATTTGACATGTCAATCATAGATGGAATAGTATCCATAACATATTCTTGTTTTTTATGTACCCGTGCAAGCTGGTATAAAATGATTGTGACAAGTTGCTCCTTGAGAAAGTCGGAAAACTATTTGTAAGGTACCAGCTTTTCATCCTTAGTTTCATCGTGATCAGTGACCTGCCAGATGACTAGTTTAGGATCAGCATACACCTTGAGGTGCTGGATTTTCCATTGAATATCAATTTTGAGTCAAGTGACCAGTGCTTCATATTCAGCTATGTTGTTGGTGCATGCAGAGGCAATTATGTAAGATTTGGGTATGATATCTCCTTGCGGGGTGACAAACATGATGCCTATCCCTGATCCATGCTGAGTGTGTGATCCATAAAAATAGAGTTGCCACTCATTGGATTCAGTGAAGGCAAAAATGGACTCATCTAGAAATTCTAAAAGTAACGGGTGATCATCAGGAACTGGTGCCTCTATTAGCTGATCTGTGATCACCTGACCTTTTATTTCTTTTCTATCTACATACTCTATGTTGAACTCACTTAAGAGCATGACCCATATGGTTAGGTGACCCGTGAGATCTTCTTTGCCCAAAAGATACTTCAATGGATCAATGTGGGACATGAGCATGGTTTTCTAGTATAGCATGTAATGTCTTAACTTTTGTGTGGGAAAAACCACAGCAAGACAGGCTCATTCAATGAGTGAGTAGTGTAATTCATATCCAACCAGGGTTCTGCTTTTGTAATAAATAGCTCTTTCTCATCCTTGTTCATCAAGCTATGCAAGAAGAGCACCCAATGCAATCTCTGTGGTAGAAATGTACAAGATAAATGGCTTCCCTAGAATGGGAGGCATCAAGATTGGTGGATGCAATAGATAATCTTTCAGTTGTTGGAACGAGTGATCACATTTGTCATTCCAATGGAAAGTCACACCCTTATGCAGTAGATTTTGAAATGACTGGCATTTATCTGGTAGTTGTGCAATAAATTGGTGGATAAATTGTAGTTTTCCTTGTAGACTTCTCAGCTTCTGTAGAGTGTTTGGCGGAGGCATTTCTAAAATGGCTTGCACCTTTTTAGGATTTACCTCAATAACTCATTGAGAAATGATATAGCTAAGGATTTTTCCAGAAACAACTCCAAAAACACACTTTTTGGGGTTTAAGCAGAGCTTGTACCCTTCCATTCTTTAAAATATTTTTTCCAAAATACTCAAATGATCTTTCTTGGTTGTAGATTTGCAGAGGAGGTCGTCAACATAGTCTTCCATTAAGATGTGCATGAAGTCATGGAAGATCATGGTCATTGTATGTTGATAAGTAGCTCCAGCATTCTTGAGGCCGAAGGGAATGACATTCCAGCAATAGGTTCCCCAAGGACATGTGAAAGCTATCTTGGCTTGGTCCTTAGGAAAAATCTTAATTTGGTTGTAACTAGAGAAGCCGTCCATCAGTGACACCATCTCGTAGCGCCTAGTCATGTCGACAATGATGTCGACGTTGGGAAAAGGAAAATCATCTTTAGGGCATGCCTTATTTAAATCACGCAAATCAGTGCATATAGGTATGCCCCCAATGTGCTTGCTAATAGGAACCAGATTGGAGATCTAGTCTACATAATCTATAGGTCTGATAAATCCTGCATCCAATAACTTCTTCAATTCTTATTTTACCAGTAGAGCTATTTGGGGATGCATTTTTTTTAGCTTCTATTTTACTGGCTTCACACCTGTCTTCAGAGGGAGGTGGTGAAGAACTAACTTAGGAGCCAGGCTAGGCATGTCTGCATAGGACTAGTGGAAATTGATCTAGCACTCAAGGAAAAATCTGATAAACTCATCCTTCTCTTCTGGCAAGACTGATGCTACAAAGTGTATGATCTTGGGGTTGTTTGGTGTTCCCAGGTTAATTTCCTCGGTCATTTCAATGAACAATGCTGACTTCTCCTTTGGAGGGGGTATGTCTAATCTTCCATCCTTGGGTGCCTTAGAGAGGTTTTCACCCTCAGATATGTCCTTTGTTTTTACTTTTTCATGGTCAACTAGCGTCTTTCAATTTTCACCAGAGGACCTATTCTTTTTATTTTTTTCTTTTTGATTTTATCATTTTCAATTTTGTGACTAGAAGACAAAGTTGACTCCCCTAGATATGTTGTAGCAACAAGGTCAATGGAGAATCCTCTTTTGTGGTCGCCAAATGGTATGCCTTCTCGGAGCTCAAAGATTTCCACTATTACTTCGTCATTTTTGAAGCAATCCAAGCTCGGTGATCCTTTCTCGTCCTAATCAATAAGCTTAGGGTAGACTAGGGGGATATCATCATCAGTGGTGTAGATGTTTTTGAGGCTAGAGGTAAAGGAAAAGATGTAAAGTTGAGTGTCTTCAGAGTTAGAGACTTCATGCACTGAAGGTTCAGGACTGGGATCCCAGAATATTCTAGACCAGGGATCAGGATTGGTTACCAGAGGGGGAATTGTGTTAACATGTTTGTCTACCATAGGTAGGTCTACAAGATTAGGGAAGAAATGGTCAAGCTCATAAGAACTGGAGGAATAGGATGTCTATTCCTACTCATTTTAATCGGTAGTGTACTCACAAGGGGGATCCTCAGATGCCTTTTCATTGTTTGAGACCTCCACATTTTCACATGAGGCCATTTTGGTATTCGAAGGGCCAATTT
The DNA here is from genome assembly GCA_018584345.1 of Thuja plicata. Classification (NCBI taxonomy): domain Eukaryota; kingdom Viridiplantae; phylum Streptophyta; class Pinopsida; order Cupressales; family Cupressaceae; genus Thuja; species Thuja plicata. Next base: position 2,760,026 of record MU224721.1, on the reverse strand, counting down.
GTAATGGTTTGAATCCAATGCCTAGATGAAGTGGATGGCCTTTTGCAGCAATTGGTTCAACAATTCCTTTTTTTTTACTCCAAAACCACTGTGGCCATCATAACCTTTTTCTGCATGAGTGTGAACCCAGGCCCGTATCTTTCAACGAGTATCTCAGTGGGCTCATGTTCTTGTTTCTGTTGGTCCTGGAAGATCCAGCTGGATGGATTGTCATATACATGTTCTTCATGCAAGCCTCCCCATAGAGTGAATGTAGGTGAGGGTATAACCTTCATGGTAGTTTTGGGTGGTTGTTCTTGCAATAAATTTGGTTTGCCATAAGACTTCGGGGAGAGAGGAAGCTTCCCAATATGAAAATCTTGTGCCATGGTATACTTGCCACACCCTTTATCTTCAATCTTTAGCTTTCCTTTGATCATTTTTTCAAGGGTGGCTACATTAACATATTTGGAGGAATTGGATGAAGTGGCTTCACTGTTGGTAGGCCCCTACTGTGTGGGCCCTTCTTTCAAATTAGCAAAAAATTGGAAAGGGTTGGGATCACCTAGGATGGTGATCTCAACTCCATCGTGAAAGAACTTCATACATTGATGGTACGTTGAGGGAACCACCTTCATGGCATGGATCCATGGGCATCCTAAGACCATGTTATAGGGAAAGTCTAGATCCAGGACTTACAACAATTTGTTTTTAGTAACCAGACTAGGTCTGATGGGTAGTATGATGGCTCCCTTAGAGGGATGTTTAGTGTCATCATAGGCCTTTATTATGATTCTCCTAGAAGGATCAATGTCACTCTCATTGTAACCAAGATCAAGAATGACCTTCAAAGTGCAGATGTTAAGTCTTGATCCACCGTCTATCATGACTCACTAGACTTTGGCATTATGGACAAAAACTTGTAGATGGAGAGGGACATTATGGCCAAGTCGGTCATGTGGAATATCATCTTTGGAAAATGTGACATGCTGGGACACAGAGAAGTGCCCCATCATGGCCTGAAACTGGTTAGTGTCAATTTTGGTCAGAACAATGGACTCTTTCAAAGCTTTGTCAAGGAATTCCTTGTGCTGGGGGGATGTACACAACAAATAAAAGATTGATATCAATGTAGGGGTCTTACTCAACTAGTCAACAAGGTTGTAATCTGAAGGTACCTTGGGTTTGGATAGTGCACCAGGCACAATAATCTTAGTATGATGGGTAGCGACTGCACATTGAGGGTTACTATCCCTAAAAGTTAGGGTGGACACACGTGAATCGGCCACCCAGAAATAATTGATCATATAGTTGTGGCTAGTCTGAGTATAATTGACATTCTTCTTGGAATTTGAATTTGATGTAGAGGCATTTCCCTTTTCATGATCAACCAAGGGGTTTGTGAAAATAGTATGGTCAATGTTGGAAGATCCCGAGGTGGGTTCAACTTCAATCACACCTTCATCAATAAGGTCTTGGACCTTATGTTTTAGTTGGTAGCAGGAATTGGTTTTGTGTCCCTTTGTCTGATGATAATCGCAATATTTGTTGTCATCCCACCAAGGTGGTTTAACTGCTGGAGGATCACGGATCTCAAGTGATTGAATGTAATTGTTTCACAATAATTATTTCAACACTAAATGGAGTGGTTCACCCAATGGCATGAACTATCTTTGTGGTCCATCTTTGTTCCTCGGTGGTCGACGCTGCCAATTTTGTTGTGCATTATCGTTCGTTTGTGCTTGAGGTTATGTTGGACCTGGCGCTGGAGACGGTACTTGATTTGTTTTCTACATATTAGTAGTAGTAGGTCCTTTGAGACTCACCTTCTACTGTGTTGCATTAACTATATGTGCATTGACAATGGTGTCATTTGTGACATTTTTATTCCAAGACCAAAATTTTGGCTTGTAACTTCAAGTGATTGCAGTCTGATTGTCCTTGTTGATTTTTAATACTCCCTTTTCAATAAGATCATCTTCTATGTTGATTCCTTTTTTCATGAGATTTTGAATTGTATGTGGTCGTTTGATTTTGAGCACATACATCATCTCAGGCACTAGATTTTGGATAAATAATCAAATTTGTTGTTCTTCTGGCACATCAAAAGGACATTGACTCACCAAATTCCTCCATCGCAATAGGAAGGTCATAAAGGATTCTCTGACCTTTTGTTTGGTCATGCATAAGTCAGTCACCATAACCTCATTTGATATGTTCACGTCAGGTTCACCAAATGTAAGACTAGAAAAAGACATATTTAGCATATTAGGTAACCACAAACCCTAAAGAGTATGCTAAACCTATCTAATCTATCATGAAAGCTATTTGCTAAGGGAAATCATAAAATAAGCATGAAAAATCAAAAACCCCCTTCAAAGGAAGCTCCCATGTCCTTCTTTCTTCTCCATAATGGGATTGATGTTGCTCTTTGCACACACACTTTGCACAAGAAGCCAAGTTTGCTAATGAGAGTACTAGAAGTGAGTGATCTTGAGGTTTTCTCAAAATCTTGTGGTTCAACCTTGAATGATAGAAATGCACCCATTTTATAGAAAATGAGATACAATTTGGTGAGATAGCACAAAATCTATGCATAAATGCAAATTTTGGTTGGTGAGATGCTTGGAAGCATGAAATGGGGGAGATAAAATAAGAAGATATTGGAAGATATTGAAGAAGCACCTTAATAGGGATGTGAATCCTCAATTAAGGGATATGAAAATTTGGTAAGATTAGGAGGATATTAATTCAATTAATAAATGAATATTCCTCACAAATCCAAATTAGATTTATAAAATTATAAAAATCTCATAAATTGAAATTAGCTAATTAATTAATAAAAATTAATTAAATTGTTGAAGACTTAGGGAAAAGGGGATTAAATAAAGTTTATTTATTTATTCAGTTAGGACTTAGGATAAACTATGGGTTATTCATCCAAAGTGGGAAATTAGTGGATTATAGGTCGAATTGAAGGTGTTGATGTCGAATTGAAAGGATTTTGATAATGTTGATAAGGATTAGGGTTAATTCTAAGGGTTTAGGAATAGTTTAGGAAATCATGAGGCATCGATGAACTTTGATAATGCGCCTGGATAATGATGATAAAAAATGATTGAAAATCTCCTATGAATTTTGATGGTGTTGTAAGATTGAAATTGAAATGGGGAAACATTAATGATCTTTGACAATGTTCCCGAAATGATAATCAGAAATAGTATTGACAATAATGAACAACACTATTGAATTGATAGCGATAGATTGATAGCGATAACACCGATGATCTTTGACAATGTTATCAAATGGATGATTAAGGGGATACGAAGCATCGATGATCTTGGAAAATGATCCTAAAATGATGACAAGATTGATTGAATTGAAATAGGGTTTGATAGATTGGTTTGAAATTGGGTTAATTAGGTATCGATGATCTTGGACAATGCCCCAGAATGGTTGGAATGAGTCCAAACAATTCTGCAAGTGATTAGGAATAGAATAGGATAGGTTTGAATCCATTTAGGAAGGTTTGGAATGGTTTAGGATTGAATAGGATCAGTTTAGGAAGGTTTGGAATGGTTTAGGATCGAATAGGATTGGTTTAGGGTTGATAAAAAATGATTGATTTGATAGAGGAACTAGAATTGTTTGTAAATAATTGAACAATTTTGCAATATTCAATCATTGATGAAAAACACAATGTTGCCATACAATAAAGATCATATGCGCCACATAGAGGAATAAATAGGTCACAAAACAACCTTTCAATTGTAATGCTAAAAATGTTAAAACACATAGACCAGCAAGCTCGAACCATTTTTAGGTGTGTACAATGACATATGTTTCATAGTGGACACCGATACAACACTTATTAAACCAAATGTACCAAGAGCAAGATGGTTATCACTATTGGACTATGAGATCAACATTGATCAGGAAATAAAGGCTATTGAAGCCTTACTGTATGAACCGATGGATAAATCATTAAGCAGATTTGGCACATATGAAGAATCCAAGTCTAGAATGAAGATTGGCTTAGTAGATTGAAAGAAGACAAAAATAATAAATACTCTTCAAAAGAAACTTTCAGTAAATGATGAAGAGTTGGAACAAGATGTCACTAAGGGAGAGTCACCGATCGATGAAGGTAAAGACTTAAGAAAATCTAAGTCTACTGAATCAGATGCACCCCCATCCAAGCTATGTTACTACCGAATCTCACATTGCTATTGAAACACATGATTTCGGTAAAGACATTAATTTCCACCCTAGAGATGTCATTCACCAAGAGTATCTATGACATGCATGCAAAAATCACTTTGGAGCACATGACCCTCGAACACCTCAAGGAGAAATGGGAGAAGCAGATGGAAGACATTCAAAAAACCCATGCCCACATATTTGACAAGCTGTATGTACTACACCTTTGTCATTATTTTCGAAAAAGGGGGAAAATATATGTATACATTAAAAAGGGGGAAATGTATATACCTTAAAAAGGAGGAAACATGTACATACACTATACCAAGGCATGCACATAGGGGGAGTCATTGACAAGGTAAACACTTGGTGTATATACTGAACATATCAATTTACACATATCAGTTTTTGATACTAATGCAAAAGGGGGAGATTGATAATCCTTAAAGGATAATAAGTTGTCATTAGTATACAAGGAAACAATTCTTGAACTGTTAGTTACATGATCACTGAGAGACAATATTCAGTCAAGCACAGAGGTCACCAAAAATGTCTTAGCATAGTGATCACTGAAATCAGTGAACACTGAGAGCACTATCACAGACAAATAGTTCAAAGAGTAAACTAAGAGTACAATTCAAAGAGTAAACCGAGAGCATAGTTCAAAGAGTAAACCAAGAGCACAGTCTACAAAGCATCACCAAGCACTAAACTATTGAGAGATAATTTTATTCCCAAGAAAAATGGATCTGAGATACATGTCAGCTAAAACATTTTAGTCTTAAAAATAGATTTGTGCTTAGCTATAAAATCATTTCTTGAGGATCATATAAAGCACAAGTAATGGTTTTAATTAGTTTAACTAATTATAAACATGCAAACTAGGAGATCAAAGTCAAGTTGTAAACTTTTGATCATAGATTTTTTCTTGTAAATCATGAAACCTAATTAGGTCAAAATCTTTGTATATATAGATGTATAATAAATCAAGAACATGATGATTATATCTAAAGAAGACATTTATTGATCAGACAGAGAGTTTCATGCAGAAGGACACAAAAGGAAGAATTCAGTTATGAAGATCTAGAGTCAAGGCTATCAAGGAGAATAGAGGTATTATCCATCGTAGTAAGGTGATATTGTTTTTGTTATCTTAAAGGATCTATATTCAGAAATTTAATATTGCAAGTTATTAGGTCATAAGTATTTTTGTATACTCTAACAATTGTAGCAAATAGAAGAAATACTTCAAGAAGGTGGACTTAATAGTATTATTATAAATCTCTTAACTGAGTGCACACTTAACAATGTTGTTAAAATCTCTTAACCAAGTAGACTTAAAAAGTATAACATGTTACAACTAACAGGGTAAGATCATCAGAAGTGATCACAACTTGTAGCCTTAACCAACACCTTCCATTCTGTAGATAGTGAAGCTTTGTGGGTTTCATCCCCACCGCAGTTTTTACCTTCTAACAAGGGTTTTCTACATTACCAATTCTTGTGTCATGTGTAACTAAGTTTCATGAATGTTTCTATGATTGTTTACATGCACTTACATTTATGTTATGATATTATATGCATAAGGTAGAAAAGAAATATAGTCGGTAATACAATAAAATATTACTAAGGTTAATTGATAAAAGTTTTAAGGGTACTGATTCACCCCTCCTCTCTCAATACACACCCTTCCATTATTCCAACACTATAGTAGACCATACTTCCATTCATTCAACTTTTGGATTTACCTCTAAAATGTGTAATTATACAATTCTCTACAACATGCCCATATTTATTGCAATAATGACAACTGTGCCTTGCATTATATTCCCAATTGAATGTGTTACCTTTCCTTGGTGTATTTCCTTATTTCTTGGATGTCCATTTGGATTTTGCATTGGATCTACAATCTTGGGTTCTATGACCAAATTTCTGACAATTGTAGCAATGTCCTTGGAATCTAGGTGAAGGAGGTGTATTTATAGTCTTTGACCTACATTCATGTGCCTGATGTCCATGCTTCTTACAGTTAAAACATTATCCATTGAATTTAGGTTTAGGATTTGACTTACTATTCTTTCTTCGGCATATGTTTGTTGTGTGACCTTGTTTTCCACAGTGATAACATGTAGGCTTGATGTTCTTTGGCTTTGCATTCCTTAGTTATCTACTCTTTGATGATTCTACTTCTTTAGTGGAAGACTGGTGCACGGTATGTCCAAGTCTAGATGTGTCACTATTCCTTCTTGGTGATCTCATTAGTTCCTCAAAGTATCTCAATGCTTCATTTTGTTTGTTTATCCTCTCAATAAGTTCTCTTTCAGATCTCAAATCATTTTTCAATTGATTTTTCTCAGATCTCAGATATGTGATTTCAATTTTTTTTGTTTATCTCTTGATTTTCAAATAATAGTTGGTTGACCATGTCTAATAGACTGTTTGTGAGCTTCTACACATCACAAGTCCTTTCATCAAGTCTGGTAGCCATCTGTCTCTTGTCTTCTTCTACCATTGTCTTATCTTTCTCATCTTTCTTCTTTTGATCAATCACCTCACATAGTGTTATTGATTGTGTTTCGTGTTCTATCTTTAGACTTTTGACTTGTTTTTTCAGTGTGTTGTTCTTCTCCAATAGATTTTCAATCGCTACATTACTTTCTTTTGAATATTTATTGTCAAATAGACCTTTAGTTTCTTCTTATTTATATAGAGTATCTTTCATCTGAGTTGCTAATTCCTTCCTAGATTTTATAAATTTCCTCAATTCTTCTCTTTTTGTCTCAAGTTGTTGCAGTGCCAGCTGAATATCAATCTTCTGATTCTCAACGACCTTTCCCAACTTATAAGTCTCCATTTCCAAGACCTTAACTCTTAAGTGGTTAGACTTCTTTTAAGAGAACAAAGCTTTGATACCAATTGTTGGAAGTTTAATATGGGAAAGTAGTAACTGAGAGGGGCTGAATCAGATCTATAAAACTTCTACCAATTCTAAACAAACTGATTCAACCATGTATTCATAAACATAAACTAAAATGTTGTAAAGATTAACATCTAATTATGAACACATAAAAAATATATTTTGGTAACCTAAAAACCCTTGAAGATAAAACTGGGGTGGGGATGACACCCACAACTCTTCACTACTATAGTAATAAAGTGTGCCTATTACGGATACAAAGTTTTAATTACTTCTGATGATCTACGTGAGAGTACTTTTTCTTGCAGAATTTGTATAACCATCAATGCTTGAATCTATGATTTCCAAATCATGATTCTTGCAAGTAAAAATACTAATTAATGAGTATTTTATCCTCCTACTTTGAGATCCACAGACTCAGGCAGGTGTACCTCTTGACTTGTTGCTTTCCAATAAATTAGATAGTCAATTCAGGATTCTCACAATGATTTACTAATGTATTTTGTTGTAGCTGATGCAGAGCTTCAAAAGAATCCTCACAATGATTTACTATTGTATTTTGTTACAGCTGATGCAGGGCTTCAATATCCAATCCATTATTTAGACAAGATTAAACAATATTGTAGAAAAATGGCCAATGTGACAAGGATATTCATCCTTCTTCTCTTCGAGTTTAAAACTCAGGTAGACTAACCTAAAGGATTTAGTTCTTTAATAAATCAATAACAATGTCTATACTATTCAATATAGATTCTAAACATCCATGTTCTTAAACAAGAAATGAAATATTACTCAATATTTGATTGATTGGTGATGAGGGTTGCATAACCAGCAAAGATCAGTGCCTTATCTATTGGGAAAGAGAGTCAAATAAACATACATCTACATAAAACCCTCTAAATCCAAACACATAGAAACTGAATGAAATGCCTTACATATCACTCTTTTCACTCCAATACCCATACATCATATTCATGTGCAATCCATGAACTATCAGAACTTGTATTCAAGATTAACTCTCTCCTTGAAAGAAACTCAAACACAAATTCACAACTACCTTATAACCAATATATTAAAATCCCTTACAAGTTAATACACAAGAATTCAAACAATAGACACAAAGACATCACCAATATGGATAGGGATTCCATTGCTTTTCATTAAATTATTCCTGATTCAATACATTCTAAGACAAAGAACTCAAAAAAGACAAGACCCAAAAATCAGGAAACTTCCCAGCAGTGTTGATTTCACCATCCTTGTACAATAAAGAAGAAGAAAGACAGGAGAAAAGGAAAGCCAAAATCATCCACTAAAACCTGTCTATTTCCTAACAAATATATTCTCCTCTAAGAAAATGATATGATCTTCTCTTGTAACTGCCTCTTGCTTGCAATCATTCTTTTCATCCAATTTGATTCCAAGCCAAGTTCTCTAAAAAATCTGATTTCACTCTCTGAGAAAAATCCTTCTGCGAAAGCATATTTCCAGCTTTGAAATATTAATATTTCATAAGACTATATATGACTTTGATGTTTTAATGCTTTAATCTTGCACATTATTTCATTTTTTTCATTTTATCTCATTTACATGCACTTTTGACTTTATTTCCCCTCTATAATTCTGCACAGACTATAGTCATTTTAAATCTTTTTACCTTTTAAATCCTGTACATTTCTCTATCTTTGAAATTTCTCTTTTATACATTTTTTCCCCCAGAACTCACCAAAATCTTCCAAGTGTCATGTGTTGGTTTGCTGCCCTGTAACTAGCCTGAGAACTCTTCCTTAACCATGGTCTATCTAGAGATTGGGAGATCACTTAGTCTCTAAGTATCTGAATTCCTTTCTTAACCCATGGTTTATCTAGAGACTTGGAGAACACATTAGTCTCTAAATATCATAATAGACTTAACCTTAACTCATCCTTGACCCTAGTTTATCTGGAGATCAGGAGATAATCTAGTCTCTAAGTCTCTGAATCCATTTCCTAACCATGGGTTTATTGGGAGATTCAGTGTGAGCCCTTGATCTTGATCCCAATTAGATGGCTGGGGTGTGATCTTAGAATAATTTGGCACTAACCGCTAGCATTTGGTGACCTCGCACGATAGTTAACTAATTGCTAGTCATGGAATCTCTGAAGCTTTGGCCTAACCACAGTTTCTTCTTGCGACTTCACACCCTGTCGCCACATGTCTAGTCTCCTCTGCGCACGTGTCCTACCAAAAACATACTTTCTATGAAGTCACCCACCTGGAATGCAAACCGAGGTGCCAACTGTGTGGGCACATGGAGAGATTTTGGGCTCTTTCTTCAAACTAATAAATGTGTGTTTTACATTTTATACACTCAAGTTTTCCAATTTGGGATTAATGTGGGATTAATCCCTTTTGAAGTGTTAAATCCTTAGCTACATTTCACACCCAAAATTTGGGGCCCACCACTTCCAGCATTCCACCAGTCAAGGGGCCTCTTGGATCTTATTCACATTATAACACAAGTTTTGTAGTATATAAAAACTACAAAATCCTGCCCACAAGCAATGTGGTATAAAGCAATTTAAGATTTTCAGTCTTTAAACTCCTCTCCATACCACGTAGACTTTTTGGAGTCCTTTCATAGGCTTTCATTTGCAATGTATTCAATGCATGACTCTGTCCTTCCCTGCGTAGGCTTCCTTTCTATATGATGTGTAAAGTTTCTTGCACTCCTGCGGAGGCTTCCTTTGATATTGCATAGACCCTTTAACCAAGCACAAGAAGCACTCCCTGCTCTTTACAACTACTCCATGTGCTGGCCTTTGGGATTACCCTGCACAGTGTATTTGCATTGAACTTGTTTTTTACTGCTTTCTCTTCATGTGTGGGGTCTCCCTTCAAATGTGTGTGCTGATTTTGCATTTAAATGCGCTATCTTGTTTCATCCTTTTCATGCTTGATGCACTAGTATCCTCACACATTTCATACCATTGCGCAAGGTCTTTGTTTCATTGTTTAAAAACTTATAAAATTGTCTTGTTTTATGCATGGGATTAAACCTTTTCACCATGCCTCAAGAAGATTCCTCCATTTCACTAAGACTGTGCATTGTAGGGTAAAAGCACAATAATCTGTCACCCTTTTACAAAGGAAAAGGACAACAACACCAAAACTGTAAAACTTCAAGGGCATAAAAGTCACATTTCTATTGAGAATTTGAAGATGATGTAAACT